>CATQJL010000316.1:3788673-3986529 GCA_958299035.1 Cylicocyclus nassatus
ATACAAGAAATGCATATTTAGTGTCGAAGTGGCCTTTTTAGATGGGATATATATTATACTAGCTGGCTTACCCGGCTCCGCCGTATCCGGACCAAACTTGGCACACATACACTTCGGGCCCCAGCGGTGTCACAGTCCACTTTTCGTTATCGATCGATGTCGATTTTACCGATTTTTATCGATTTTTTTGCAGAGTTCACCTACAGGGCTGGGAGTTGGCACAGGGGGGGAAGTGAGCATGGGGATTCCGAATACAACATTAGTTTTCAGGATCGTCCATTACTTTTATCGATTTTATCGATTTTTTTTGTAAAGTTTGACCTGCGGGGCTGGGAGTTTGCACAGGGGGGTAATCGAGCATGCTGATTACGAACACAATATTAGTTTTCAGGATCGTCCATTACTTTTATCGATTTTATCGATTTTTTTTGTAAAGTTCGACCTGCGGGGCTGGGAGTTTGCACAGGGGGGTAATCGAGCATGCAGATTACGAACACAATATTAGTTTTCAGGATCGTCCATTACTTTTTCGATTTTATCGATTTTTTGAAAATTTGAGCTAGGGGGCTGGAATTTGGCACAGGAGTGTAATCGAGCATGCTGATCACCCCCCTTGGGGGTGATCAGCATGCTCGATTACCCCCCTGTGCCAACTCCCAGCCCCCTAGCTCAAACTTTGCAAAAAAATCGATAAAATCGATAATAGTAATCGATAATCCCGAAAACCAATATTGTATTCGGAATCCCCATGCTCGATTACCCCCCTGTGCGAACTCCCAGCCCCGTAGCTCAAACTTTGCAAAAAAATCGATAAAATCGATAAAAGTAATCGATAATCCTGAAAACCAATATTGTATTCGGAATCCCCATGCTCGATTACCCCCCTGTGCCAACTCCCAGCCCCGTAGCTCAAACTTTGCAAAAAAATCGATAAAATCGATAAAAGTAATCGATAATCCTGAAAACCAATATTGTATTCGGATTCCCCATGCTCGATTACCCCCCTGTGCCAACTCCCAGCCCCGTAGGTGAACTCAGCAAAAAAATCGATAAAAATCGATAAAATCGATATCGATCGATGACGAAAAGTAGCCTATGACACCCGCCGGAGCCCGAAGTGTATGTGTGCCAAGTTTGGTCCCGATCGGTTCAGAAATGGAATTTTCTATTCGGAACATACGTACATACATACAGACAGACAGACATACAGACAGACATACAGACAGACAAACAGACATTCAGCTTTATATATAAGATTGAAGGGCGCCTTCTTTATTTGCAGAGTATTTATGGGCGAATACTTATGAGCGCTTATTGGAGCAAAACATGAATGTGCATGTAGGACAAAAATAGCCGTAATACTTTTTCTAGCTCTTCACTGAAGCAATAGTCATCAGAGCACTTTATTCAAAAAATACTTCAAAATAAAACTATATCACACTTAGTTGCGTTACTTGAGGGCTAGTAAGATTTTAGCAACTCATTTTATCCAAAATGCACATTTAATTTTGGGCTCCAAAAAACGCTCATGACTCCTCGTCCATGAACGCTCTGCGGATAAGAAGGACAGGTTTGGAATCAGCATTTTATGCCCTTTGATATGGTATACATCTCATTTTGAAAGACTACTTCGACTAAACAAGCTTCCCTTGTAAATTGCTATCACCATAGTTTATGATCGGTAGTTTTTCTTCTCTACTAGTCGCATTTTATCGGTGCTTGGATATGATGAAGATACTGTTTCAGCTTTGTATTATATGCTGACGGGGCAAGGACATAGATTTGATATTGGATGGTTCCTCACAGAAACATCGCCACATATGTGGGCAGGATTGGGGATTGCGTCTTCTTTGTCCTTGTCTGTGCTCGGAGCTGGATGGTCAGTAAACTCATTTTTCATCTATCGCTTGTTGTTGCTGCTAACATAATAAACTCAAATCATACAAGTTTAGGGGTATCTTTACCACTGGTGCATCTATTCTCGGCGGTGGTGTGAAGGCTCCGCGAATTCGAACGAAGAATCTGGTGTCCATTATTTTCTGCGAAGCCGTCGCTATTTTCGGAATCATCATGGCTTTCGTGTTTGTTGGCAAAATGGCGGTAAGATATTGATGTATTACTTTTGCTGTCTGATTACACATCTATTTTGTTTCGGTAACTTGTTAGTCAACGTACATATCTTACTGAATTGAAATTAAGTGTTTTGATTTTTTGCAATCTGATGTGGGAAAAGAAAAAACCAACTTGTAGACTTACATTCACTCTTTACTATTTGCTGGTGCTAGAAATGAAGCACATTCCAGGACTTCCGCCGTGAGGAGTTAGATCTGTCACTGCCCCCTCAACAAGCGATCTTGGCGCGCAACATCGCTTCTGGCTACATGATCTTTGGGGGTGGACTTACCGTTGGTTTCAGCAACCTTGTCTGCGGCTTGGCTATCGGTGAGTTTTGATCGAGGCTGTACTAACTAATAATACAACTCAAATTTGTGGCTTTCTATCTTCCGCTGCTTAGAACTTACTTTCGCTCTTTCAAAGTTTCACTGAACTTAGGGACTAACACGTAGCTTGTCATTTATCTCATTCGAGTACTCTGAGAACTAGGATAATTTCAAGCGTCAATCATAAAAATGTTTTCTGAGTATGCCTCAGGTATCGTTGGATCTGGAGCTGCTGTTGCGGACGCTGCCAATCCAGCTCTGTTCGTGAAAATTTTGATCATCGAAATCTTCGCATCTGCCATTGGTCTTTTTGGAATGATTATCGGCATTGTACAGGTAAATCCACCAGCATATCGACTTGTGTTATAATATATTTATTGGATTTTTCCAGACTAACAAAGTTATGATGGGAACCAAGTAATCAATTTTCGAACGCTCGAGCGAGGCGAACATTCCATAACATATTGTGCTGTTTTTGTTCTTCATATCTGAGCGGTTGTCCTGTCGTGACAATTTTTTGCTTACTTCTTCATCGTCCCTTAGCTTCTCTGGTTACTGTTGAGTAACTGTGTGTAAACATCAGATCGTCTGATTCTGGTCGATAAATATTGAGCAGGTCATTTGATTGTCTCCGTCTTTTCACAATGTGTTAGTTTTTTACTTCTTCTAAGCTAATTTTTAGGTTGTACGCTTTTCTGTGATGCCAGTTGTGTTAGTTCTATTAGTGCATAGTGACAAAGAAAACTATATACTTACATGGTTCTGTCCATCAAGATGTAATTGAATGAACTGTACTACTTTGACCGTAATCTATCAAACGATAGGATTTGGTTCCTCTCTTGCTACTTTGAAGAGTGCTGTTTAGACGAACGATCTCTAGAAATAAATTTTTGAGAGGTATTCGAACAACGTACTGAAGATTATTCATGCAAGGCTGAAATATAAAATTGGTTTTTTAATTTATGTATTTTATCGGAGTGTTCAAGCTTCAAAGCTATGGCAGCTATAGCATACGATTGATTTTCTTTCGCGAAAACTCTTGAATTTGTTCATCCCGCAGCAGTTTTCTCAGCTTTCTAGCAGCTTTTTTTTTCTTCGGCAGGACCTTTGCTTTTGCGTACGTAATGCGCAGTGCTTATTCAGGAACTCACACCCTCTATGGGTCATGGATATCTGTGGTTACTCAATTCTGATGGAGTGCCATATCGCGTCACTGCTGATGCCAAAATAGGTGGGAGTGATAGGTTCTTGATAAATCTTCTCATCTAAAAAGCCCCAACGTCAGAGTTGCGAATATATAGTTAATACAAGTTTCATCAAATCCCCAGAAGATTCCTTATTTTTACCGATGTTTAATCCGTTATCTTCGTCTAGCTTTTCTATTTTATTTTTCAGCAAATTTCCTATTTTTCCATAGAAACATTTTTGTTCATGAACCTCCAGTCATGGGAAAATGGAGACAAAGTTGAAGGAGTGGAGTAATCGTTCACCTTCGTATTTCATTCTCCTCATAGACTCCTTTTTGATGCAAGATTGTTTTCCTTTTGCTTTATGTTTTGGCAGAGCACAAAAGTTCGGTATAAATGGGGTTTATGTCTGCATAATTTTTATTTCTCGCTGCTTCAGCGTTCGTTCTTTCCGCAACACTCGCTTTTTTGTACCGCTTTGGATGCGGTTTCTAGGATCAGTGGCCGTATTCATCATTAATACCTTGAAATAAACTCTACCTTCAGGTAGTTTTATCACTCATTATCAGCAAAATTACATTGAGAATTTACCTCAAAGTAGTATTGTGAATGCGGGTACTTGCTGATAATGAGTGATAAAACTACCTGGAGGTAGAATCTACCTCAAGGTATCAATGATGAATACTGCCACAGAAGAATCATGGTATTTTCTGGATAGTCTGCAGGAATCTATGCATCTACTACGACTAGTTCTGCTCCTCCCTATGTCGTATTTTTCATAGATCCTTATACATATTATTATCTACGTTATGATTGTGAACGATCCAGAAGGATGATTTACAGTCATGACTGGTTGAAGTTCGCTGATATGCAGCCTACCTTGCGAATCAAGAGACTTTGGGTTAGCGGAGGATCAAGAGGGAGTGATCTACAATCATTAAAAGACATTGATTTCTGTCCATATCATTACAAGAATTTAGACACAGTTCTTCTCGATACAAGGTAGACTTTTACTCATGAACACATGTAGTTCAAAAGCTTGGATATAAAATTTCTGAATGTTGCTTTGATAGACGATTTAAGATCTCGGCGATTGAAAAGATCAAATGCCGTCAACTTGTAGAAGTGAAACAAGCAGATTTGAAGGCAGTGTCCCGGCAAAATTTTGTTTTTCAGCTTTCCACTTTTTGGAGCCTTCTTGCCTTGAAGAATCCATATCAGGGCATTTCAGCGCATAAAATGGCAAAAGTCCACATTTAATGGAAAATAAGATAATTGGCCGGGGTTCGGAACGAGAGACAGGCTGCGGAGGACTTCCGGGTATCTTGAGAATGAGCCTTTTCCGGAAAGCTTAGCAAAAGGCTCATTCTCGCCATTTTCATGCACTAAGAAGCTCAGATTTGGGCTTATGGGAGAAGGCTGCGAATAGTGAAAGAATGGAAAGCGAAATTTGTCGGGACGCTGCCTTTAAGAATCGCAATAAGCTTTTCTCAGAATTTTTCTGAACATCTCCCCACCCATCAGATAATTTCAGAGCATTTCACCGATGCACAGTGGAAAGCAGAGCCTGTTTGCATTGATGGGGAGAGAATCAGGATCTGTCAGATTGTTGCCGCCCCCTATGTAGGATAGGTTCAAATCTGACTTACATTCAGATACGAAGTTCATTATTCTAGGCAGCGTTCGCACTGGACTCCCTTGGAGCCGTTCACCTCTTCATGCTTTCCTCTCACTTGACCATTCGGCAAAAAGTTGAGGTTTATGCGAATCAGGTGCTTGGCTAGAGGCTATCCAAATTTTGCTCCTCCTATTCAAAAGTTACAGCGATGGTATCCGATGGTGGGATGGTCGTCGCGTACTCTGCCGACAGATAGGGCCTCCTTCACGAATGAGGATGGTACAAAATCAGGAAAAATGACTGGATTCCAGCTGAAGTCAGAGGGTTGGCGGTGGGAGGAACCTTGGATTGTTGACATAGATCTGCGGAGACATGATAAGGAGGTAGTGTCTGTTTTTAAGAACACTGCTTATTCATGTCCTTTTTGAAGGGATGGGAGTATGCAACAAATTTTGGAGCAGCGTGGAAGCCTGTAAATGGTGCCGGCGTTTTTGTACGTCGAAAGCGATGGAAAAGACACATGCGCTATACAAGCATAGAGAAATGGGCAGAGGTAGGAGCATTGAGAGAAATAATGGTTTTTGCCCAAATCTTGGTTATGGGCAGATTCCACGAAGCAGCGGGACCATTGTCGAGCTGGCTATTGGCGGTTTCGACATCTTGCCTCCACAGGAGTGCATTCTGTTTGCTTTGTCAAAAAATGGGAAATTGCTAAGGTCACTTTTCCATTTCCTTGTTGCCGTTGATAACGCTTGAATTTCCTTGTGACATAACAAATCAACTTTTTGCTATGCGCAGAGTTCAGGAGAGTGGGAATTAATGCTAACAATCCGGACGGAGATGAGTGGCAGGAGATAGAGGGCATCGTGACAGAAGGTATATAGCTAAGCACGAGCTTTTTTTATACATTTTTTTCCCAATTAATTTCCAAACAGTTACTCGTTTATAGAAGAGAGGGAAGAACCATCAAAGATCAGCTGCTCTCCATCACTGGGTACTTTGCTTGTGCTCACGTGGGATGGCCGATTGTTCTTGCGTATCGGCATTACTAAAGGCATAGTGATTCCAGTTTATCTGTTCAAACTAATCTTATGCTTGTTGTAGAGAGCCCAAATGGTGTATCTTGGTCTCAGCTGCTCACCCCTGAAAATAATCCCGTAGCATTTGCTTCCATAGGTACTAACTCCTTATGGGCGACCACTGTAAATGGAAAGGTTCTTGGATTGCTTGGATCTTACCTTGTCAAAGAATCGCAACTAATCGTATCTTCTAGTTGTGGATGAAATCTATCGAGCGGGTTCAAACTAGTCATGACCTACTGTCCTTTACAACATCGAAATATTCTGAAATTAGTGATGGTATCTATGGTATCTGCGCGAATGCTAAAGATCAGGTGGACATCGATATGGTTTTAATGTCTCGAACAATGTTATGTCAGTTTAGTTGGTTGGAATCTCATATTCTGGCGTTGTTCAAGTTCGCGAAGGAATCTCTAAGGCTGAACCTGCAGGCAGGGAATTTCTGAAGATTATTCAGAGAACTCCGTCCGAACAAAATAAATGGTCCATGGTTAGTTTTTGTAAATTGTTTATGCATGAAGCGTCTCAAAACGAGAAGAACAGGCAACAGCTAGCTAATTGATAAGGTCTGCAGTACATTACCAAATCCCGCATTTTCATAAAAAAAGGCATATAGGCGATTTATAGCACGCAAAGACTGCGGACTTATCGGCGTCTCTCTGATCGAGCTTTCTTTCTCTCTTACCATCTGCTTTCTCCCCCTTGCACGAATTATCTTGGCCGGACGCAACGGCGCCCAGTCTTTGCGTGTCACGAATCGTGTATACCAGGTTTGTGAGTCCACGCGGATGCAATCTTCTAGCTGCTTTCAGTTCAATTACTCTTTCAACTGATTCCAGGTCGGTAATAGATAATGTAATTCTTGTTTTGAAGAGTATATAGGGACTAGTGTCATTTAAAAAGTGTTCGAAAAGGAGGGAAAGGTGGGGGGGGGAGGGGGAGGAGCGAAGAAGATTTTCTAGAAGTGGCTTTTCGGATGTTTCACAGATTATTCACACTCGTCGCTTTCCAATCTCAGGGAAACAAACTCCCCGGGAAATTATTTCCTCGATCTCAGTTGGATCTAAAAAATTTATTTACCGTTCACAGAAACAATTTTTTTTCAAGATTTTTCGGACTTTGCCAGTGTAATGAAGATAAGAGGTCCCTGTTTGTCCAACAGTTCTGATCTAGGTGACAAATGCTGGAGCTGACTACACATCACTGCCGAAGCATTGGATTAACGATCATATTACTGTGACGAATACATCACATTATAAAGACACAGCATGGAGGAAACGGGTGACACAATGCCATCGAATTCACGTCTTGGAAAAATTGTTATTCTTTTTGCAGATTTTGGAAGATCTCTGCCGCGTCAACGATGCCTGGTGGGAAGCATTCAGATTGGTAGGAAATGAATTGGAGGTAAGCTTCCAAGCTTTTACTCAGGATCATCTGCGAAGATAATTCTAGGAATTAGCTGAAGAGGAAATGAGGCGCGATTCTTGGAACCGAAGCATTAGGGCAAAATTGAGGAGATCCGGAGAAAGGCGATTTGTTGCTGGGATGCTTTATCTCGGTGATCATCAACTAGTGTTTCTACCCAATACCGGCGTTGGCACCATTGTGGCTTTGGTTGAGGTGTGGATGATAAAAGAAATTAAAATTTCAGTTGTACATGGTAGTGAGAAATTTTTGACTCTGACATCTTCTATAGCTACAATAGCTACAGTTGTGCGATTTGTTGGTACGAAATTCCACTTGAAATGTTGAATACCTGCCTCCACTTTCTCCTATGGACATACGCTTATAATTTTTACCAAAACGAAACACATTGTTTTGAGGCACTTGATCAGAGCAAACATGCGCTCTTCTCAACTAAGTTTAACACGATGTTAATTTTTTTTTCAGCTTACTTCGGCAGTACGTAGATTTGACCATATCACGTCTTTGTTCACCATTTGGGCAAGGTTCAATGAAGAAATAATGGAAATGGGCTTTTCGCAGGAAAGTGATAGAGATGAGTGGCATGAGCTATTGCAGCAGGTGAACATAACATACTCTAGTACTTAGTCTGTGGAGAATGAGCTAATCTACCGGAATTTATGCCCTCTTTGCAAACTGTTTTTTCTGAAACTGAGTTTTTCGGAAATTCGACGGCGGTTACTGGCTGCAGGTAGTCCGGCGGATATGCGCGCGCTTTGGACGGTATCTAGTCAGGGCCTTATTCAATATCATATGGTCTCAAAAGTAAGTTTCAAACCCTATCGATTATCGATCTTAATCCGAATAAAAAAAGTTAAACTCAACTTTGCAGGATTCCTTCAGCAAAATCTCATACCCCTCTAGTCTGTGTATTCCTGGATGCATGAAGGCTGTATCTGCCGGAGCCCAAGGGATAGTATGGGCTTTGGCCAAGGTTGGCATATACGTTTTTTTTGCCTACTTGAAATATCAGTAAATACAGGATGGAAGAGTTTATGCTTTGTCGCCAGAATTTAGCCCAGTATGTGGAGTGACTGCCAATTTGTCTCTTCCGCAAAAGACAGAAGTGCTCAGAGATGTAAGGCTTCATGAGTTTTTTTCTCCATTTTGTTGTAAGTGTCCTTAATAGATTACCGAGTATCAACGGCACGCATTCATGCGTGGATTTATATCATTCCAAGGAGCTGTGAACGGAGTTTCTACCTGGATGGAGGGGCTCGATCCGGTTAGTGGGCTGTATGATAGGTACGCAAATCATACCGTTAACATCACTGAACTATCGGTATGCAGATTTCCGTCGCGGGAATGGGCTTGGATAGATCCTGAATGGAGAGTTGTAAGTGCTGACAAATGTGAAGATGGATGGACTTATTCGGAGAATATCAATGGCTTCTACACACCCGAGAAAAAGCGGAAGGTGAGCGATTCCACTGAAGGTCAGCTGGAATTTCGACTAAGTTCAGGATCGATTTCGTCGTCGATTTTGGCAGCGAAAATGCCTCTATAGTGGGCGAGGTCCTTGGATTGCAGTCGAGTCTCCTGCAATCCAAAATATCGAAGTACAGAAAAATAGCGCAGACAGAGTTAATTCAGCATTTGCTTCTCATTCAGGCAAATAAAGGCTATCTTACAGATTCTCGTTTGGGCAGTGACGATGAATGGGCAAGTTTTGTTGCGGCAGGGCGTCACTCCCGGACATCCGGAAGGTGCCACCTGGAAACATGTTAGTACTCTTTTCTAGGTTTGCCATTTTTTCAAGAAAGCTAGCTTCGAATACAAGTCTTCGATAATTTTGTAAAGAGAGGCACTTGGTAGTTCAAGTCCTAGCCGGAAGAATTAGCGAAAACCATAATATTCGTTTGACACAGCGACGACTCACTGATCTATAAAGGTTATTAGTATGGATGACGAAGCTGGAAAGGAACCCAAAAAAAGGAATAGAAAGCTGCACTCAATTTCTGTTTTGCGAAAATTGAGTAGGAATACGATTTTCTCGGATCATCAGTAATGAAGGAAGCTCGCAAGCATAGAAAAGGAAAGAAACAAAAAAATCAAAATAAATCAACCCTTAGGAGTTTATATCCACCGCGTTATGGGGTGGCCTACGAAGTTTGTAATGAAAATTGAGGAAATGTTATGGAAGAAAATTAGAGAAAAGTTGAAGTAAGCGAAAAATAGGGCACAACAAATGTGTTAGGGCGAGTATCGAAGAAAAAATGCAAAAATTGTACTAGCTTGGCACCCATGATGTTTATGGCTAGTGTAGAGTGGAGCGTCCAATCATATAGGGGTGACAAAAGGAAAGATAAAAGGAGACACAAAAGCTGTTAGTGTGCAAGAGTTTCTACAAAGAATGGAAAACAGATTCAACCATATTCAATATCTCACTGTCTTTACCAGTGTAACAATACTTGGTTATTCTATAATTATTTTCAACGCGATTAAATACTGAACTCAAAATCTTCACTGTATCCATTGCCAGCTACTTTTCGAGTATGTGAATCCTATGCAAAAAAGTCTTCCACTGAGGAGCGTGTGCGAATCTTAGTGTCTCTACATACTTATTGTTGCTTTTTTAATATTGATGGGAATACAGGAAGTCATAGAGGAATAATTACACGCTTACGAAACTTTTGATTTTATTATAAAGTTTGGCATAGATCTTTTTGATAATTATATATAATCCGAGATCCAAACAGCAATTGGAGTGATTTATGTGCAAGTGACTTGTTCATGCTTGTAAATAATTAAGATAATTTTAGATTCTTCAAAAATCTGACTTAGCCTTACAAAGAAATTTTTCTGAGGACGTGGCTGGGGCCACACCCCTTTTTTTGAGCTCGGAATTAAGGGCCCGCAAAATCTTTTTGGGAAGCATACCGAAAGATTTTCGGCATGCGTTATCTTAATTTTCTTAAAATCTATGTAATTTCTGAAGTGAGCTTTTATGAAGTAAGTTTACTGAGTGAGTTTTATGGATATTGGTTCCATACTATTACTGTAAACTCCAATTATGAAGCTGAATTTTATAGGATTTTTAGGGAGTTTAGGTATGCAGAATATTATAGGTATAGTAGCATCTTCGATTTGTTTCAATCTGGAGACCACATAATTGAGTGTGATTGATTTTTCTTGTGTTTTCTTGATCAGGTTTTTATAAGTTGTCCTTTAAGTAATGCCGAACAAACATGAACCTCCTTTGTTATGCAACTCTCACATGCTTTGAATTATTAAAAACCAGAGCGTGTGTGGAGTAGGACGCGTGTAAAAGTCTTGTGGAGTACAGTTTGCCCCAAAAATGGTTTTATGATCCGCAAATACTTTTTGAGTGAGGGTAGATAAATGAAATTTTTCTGAGTTCCACATGCTTGATGCTCATGAGGTACAAATACAACACAGCTTCCTCTAGCGTTTTGAAGTTTTCGCTTATCAAAGGCACACGGTGACAATGTATGTGAGGAACAACGTAAATTCAAACTTGTCAGTAATACTGTTTTTGAGGGGATGATGACTTTAGCTCGATGTCCTAAATGATAGAATCTGCTTTGAGCAGTTAGGTTAGGCCATACGCTAGTTTTTAATGGGCCAAGTTTCTCCAGATATAAAAAAGTCCCTGATTAGGACTGCATTGATCGCTTTGCTTCGCAACCTTCGCTTCACCGCTTCCCAACTTCCTCTTTACTTTCTGACTTCCTTAGCGAAAACTGTTCTCTTTCCAAAAGGATCTGCAAGCAAAGTTTACGCAGTTTCCAACTTCTCTTCTTTGAATCATGTGTATCGCAATCTTGTCCTACTTTGAAGTTTTCGGATGTAAAATAGCATGAATCAATGCATATACTGCCCAAGCGATCGTAACTCTCCAACGCCTTTCTCCGCCTTTATAATATCTTTCCTTAAAGGCAGTAGGTCGGCAGAATGAGACCCGTGGCAAAACAAGGTCACCGGGTAGGAGCCCCATAATGGAACCTTTGGGCCAAAGTTCGATCTTTCTCTGCCACTTCTAACCCCCAAAATTGCAAAGCGAAAGCAGCGCTCATCTCCTGTCCTCTCCGAACCCGCCCACCCCATGGACGAGTGAACGCGAAGCCCGTCATGGAGAAGACGCAGAGTCGTTGCGGGACCTCATGCTTATAGCATTGCGGCTGGTGCTCTGACCGCGGAAGTCACTCGTCCATAGGGTGGGCGGGTTCGGAGAGGACAGGAGATGAGCGCTGCTTTCGCTTTGAAATTACGGGGGTAGAAGTGGCAGAGAAGGATCGAACTTTGGCCCAAAGTTTCCATTATGGGGCTCCTACCCGGTGAGCTTGTTTTGCCACGGGTCTCATTCTGCCGACCCACTGCCTTTAACGACTACTTAGAAACCCAATAGTTTCCCCAGCCCCTGTGATCTTTTCTCAGTAATAGTTTTGAATTCATCCTTCTCGCCACAGGGTTCTCTGCTTTTCTCCACTTCCAATATCAAGGTTTTCGTGTTAATTTGCAAACCAAAATTATTTTCCCAAAATCAACCTGATGAAAACATCGCTGCGACATTATGTGCAACTTTTCGCAGAAATTCATCATTGACTCGAAAGGGCAACCTTTTAACTGTTTACCCATAATGGCATCTCGCGGCGGGGGGGGGGGGGGTAGACGAACATTCGCCGTATACGCATGTGTCGTCCTGCGCTTTATCATATAGAGATCATTCCTCACTGTATTTTCGTGACAGACAAATTAGACACAGCGACAGATCAAGCGAACTATAAGGCATGAAGATGTGTTTTTCAAGAATACACGAATATAACGTGTATGTGCCTTGGATTTTTTGTATACAATGTGTAATAGTTTGTTCTATAAAAGTAAGGATTTCCTTCTTGTTGATGTTCACTTGTTGTTTATAGTAGTTGCAATGGCAATCTGGAAAAGAATGCGTATTTCGCGACTTCTGAGCTGCAGCCTCATCTTCTGAACGATTACTTAAAAGTAGTCGTGAGCAACTATCTAAATTCTGCCAAACATTGGCTGATTCAGAATTTATTCAGAAAGCACTCTAAAAACCGCATGCTTGTTTTTCCTTGGCTGTAGCCATTACACCCAATTCTATACCTGTAACAGCGATTCTAAGTAATTGTGCATTAGAACTTAATAACTCCACACAATCGAACGCTCATAAATCCTTCGCAAAATCGCACAGGTAGCACGGAAAGAAAATTTGGTAACGTTTCAATAAAGCGCATCTGTGGCGCGTCCCGTGCGTCGTCAAGGCGGAGGCCAGGCGACAGATATACACATGAATAATGCTTACAGTGCTGCGACCGATTTAGGGCTGCATGCACTAACCTCCAGGCTGGGGAGGGGATCGCAGCTTGAAAGAAAGCTTTATATTTCGAAACTCCAGATACCTGGATTTCACGTTGTGTACCTATCCGTAAGTATTCCTACTACCCTTCACTATGAACATGTTGAAGAGGAGCGAGAAGCTGTACGAACCGCATTTTCCGGCTTTTGTATGATCCCTGATGTTCCCCGGCGCTTTACTTTAAAGTCATTTTTCTTTCTCCGAAGTTAACGAAAAACTTTCAAAGTTGTGCAGATTATCTAACCCAACAGTGCTGAGCATGTTGCTGATGAGAACAAATGAGTTTTTGAAAAGTCGAATTTTTCGGTAAACCTCAAATTTCGACCTGTGGATCATCGAAAATTTCATGACTCCAAAACATCATTTGTTCTCATCAGCAACATGCTTAGCACTGTCGGGTTAGATATACGCACAACTTTGAAGGTTTTCCGTTAACTTCGGAAAAAGAAAAATGACTTTAAAGAAAAGCGCCGGGGATCATCAGGGATCATGCAAAAGCTGGAAAATGTGGTTTGTACAGCTTCTCGCTCCTCTTCAACATGTTCATAGTGAAGGGTAGTAGGAATACTTACGGATAGATGCACAACGTGAAATCCAGGTATCTGGAGTTTCGAAATATAAAGCTTTCTTTTAAGCTGCGATCCCCTCCCCGCGGGGATGTTAGTGCATGCGGCCCTTAGTGAGAGAAAACTGAAGACTAAGTAGTTTCAGTGGTTTCAACTAACCACAGCACGAGCGTCCCTGTATATATCGTTTGTAAACAGCTTAGGGTGGGTTCATACTGATCCCGATCTTCCGGAAAAGTTCTCGAACTGTGCTGGAATTGCGCCGGAATTTTGCTGAATGCGCTGCAGCCGTCTTCATGCGGTTTTGAGCGGCGCGAAATGGCAATCGCCCATTTTCGTCTCATTCTCTAATCTTGCTTCTTCCTATGATGTAGAGAATTACGAACTCAAAGCGGGATTTGAGAATGAGACTTTTCATGTTATGTCTTGCGCATTGTATATTTTCTTTTGCGCGCACCTCTTCGTTCGTAATTTTCCTGTCAAACGCTCTTTTTATACCAGAGTGCTCGATATTTTTTTTGTCTTCAAAGAGGACTGATACAACCATCACGATTGCGGATTTTGCGATTTTTCTTTGTGTTTTCATGATAGGTTTTTATGCGTTTCAGCCCCATTTCTTTTCACAACTTCTACTTGCTCTTTCGTTCTTTATTATTGTTCCGCTTCTGATGAAAAAACTTCGAACTTGGAGAAATGTACATGAAAATTGAAGTGGCATCGACTTGTGACAGTCAGCTGGAACACAAAACGAAATCGCGCTCATTCTTGTCCCCTCTCCAAGTTTGGAACTTTTTTACACAGAGCAAGCGAGACACAAGAATGAAGTGAGAAAGAGCAAAATTTACTGTGAAAACCGTTGAAGAAACCCAAAATTGTTATTTCGCGCCGCTCCCGCACGCGGGCGGCTGCAATGCATGCGGTTGTAAGTCTAAGCACAGTTCCAACACAGTGCAAGAACTGTTGCGGAACTTCGGGACAGTTCGCACAGTTCCAGCACAGTGCAAGAACTGTTCCGGAACTTTGGGACAGTATGCAGCCTTAGACTGCAATCTCTGCCATAGGGCGCGACTGATCCGCTTGGAAAGGTTGCGTTATAATTTCTGAGGTGAAACTCCATAATATTTTGGCTTGGGATGTGGGATGAAAATCCTGGGCAATAATCTGGTCAAGACTTCCAATCATTACACATTTGAGAAGTTCAGGAATGATATCCACGAAAGTCCATAATGGAGGAAAATGGACTTTCAAAGCCCCATTTTATTCGTTCGCGGTGAAGAGTGGTCGGAATCTGCCTTCGCTCGCGTTATCCAAAATTTTTTATCCCATCGCAACCACAAGGCAAAGCGGTGTGATGAAAATGATTCAACCTTACTTGAGCTCTCGCTTGCGAAAGAATCATGCGAAAAGTCCATTTAGAATGGGGCAAAATGGGATGTACCTCCATTTTAAATGGACTTGAAAGCCCATTTTACTCCCAGCAGCAAGGTGAGCTGGGACTCAGCCCATTTTTGACCTTTTGGCATATTTTTGATGGCAATTTTTTGAGAATGTGTTCCTTAGAACATTTTAAGGTAGCAAGTGAGTGGAAAAAGTTTCAGGTTTTTTATAAAGTCTGAAATAACTGTTTCTTTCTAAACTCATATAAACGCTGTAAAACCCATGGAAGGAGATGAAATTCACCAAAATATTCGGTAACAAACTCTGCTTCCAAATATTAGGTCGATGCGAAAATTCCTATGTAAACCAAATAAAGCTGTTTAACTCTTCAAATCATCAACCAAAACTAAATTCATGGTTTGTATCTGAAAGTAAAAAAGAACTGCGTTTCAATATAATTACTCAGAAACTATCTTTTGACTAATATCGCAGAACCGAACCTCAAAGACGGCATTTTGAACGCATTTTTGGGTTTGGTCGCAAGAATTACTGAAATGGCGCTAGCTAGCAAGAGAAATTCTGTGAAAAATTTCTTACTAGCATTAGTCCGTACATGCAACTATTTAGAGATATAAATATTCGTGCTAGAAGGAAAAGAAGAGCTAAAGTAGAACATTTGCAAAGTCATCTTGCAGATTCGTAGTTTTTCCGACTTAAGAAACCTTTTGAGTTGTAGTGCAGTACAAGTCCTATAAAGTAAGCATTATAATTCACAGATTCCAGTGAAAGTTTAGCCAAAGTTTGCTTTCTGCAAAAAGCTCTACCTACGAATTTGACTCAAGCAGATTCATAGAAGTTTTGAAAGGCCAAGGGCCGGATATTGCATGAATTTTAGTTTTGAAAGTGATTTAGATGCTTAGTCATCGATAATAAATGACATTTTATGAGGTGTAAAGAAGCGGGAAAGAATAAAATATCCACGTAATTAACACTTAATGTTAACTCAGCCTAGTTAGGTGTCGACCACTTGATGGAAATGAGTTTGCAAGAGTGAGCAAACAGGTTGAGGCAGGTTGAAGAAAGGTTTGCTGAAGAAGTTTTGTATGGAATGAATGGATTCGCGAATGCGATATCTTATCGCACCGCATGGACTAAGTCCATTTTATTCGCACGAAAAGCCCATTTCGCGGGGACTTTCGTGAATATCATTCCAGGTGCATCACCTGGTATCATATCTAAAAAAATATTCTTTTTCGTCTAGTCGTACTCAAATGATCATGCCTTTTTCAGATAGTCAGTGACTACAACATAACTTCGGTCTCAGTTGCAACACCCACTTGTGTTTGGGCAACCACGGTAGAAGGCAGACTCCTCAAACGCGAGTGCGCAGAACAGATAGACATGGAATGCACGGGTGCGGCACCTTTCGAAATATCTATGACAGAATTTCAAAATTTTTCTGCAGACTGGATCGAAGTCTTATATTCGCCTTTGAGAGATGTTTACACCTTTTGTGCTTCGCAGGGTTTCGTGTACATACTGCCGGTTTCTGACCCAGTCCTTACCGTTGTAGATGTCAAACAAGGTAAGTTAGGGAGACGTTAAAAGCGATTCTCCAATACAGCATCGTTTAGGGAAGTCCAAAAAGTCTTTGCCTCTTCCTAAAGCTATCTATATAACGATAGATAACGAAGATAACCTATACCATTGTGACGGCACGCAGATAGTCAAACTCAGACGATCTTCTGATGTGAATTATTACGAGTGTGGGAAGATCTACTTCCCAGGATGTATACATTTTTGTTTTACATAATGTTGTATATTGTATAATATATTCCCAAATCTAAGTCACAATTCACTTCATTTGTTTGTGTGTAGTTGTTCCTTTTAGTTATCATAAGGTGCGGAAAAGCCTCCCTCAGTTTTGCCTCCTAAAACATTATACAGATGAAGGAAATAAATTTATAGTGTTTGTTGATTATGTGTAGGCGAGAATTTGGAGATTAAGCTGAGATGAGTTTGACTATAAATGGTTAAATCCCGTCTATGTAAAAAACTGATAACAGCGAGAAAATCATGGATGCTTCGCAGCGTTTGAGCGTGATTTTGGGCTGTAAATGTACCAGCAAGAGTGTTACCAGCTTCAGATTAGGGCAGTATGTAGAGTATGACTTCTCCAAAATAATGCTACAGTTATCATAGATCAGTGACTTGAATTTCTTGCTAAACAAGCTAAATTTTCGCAGACAGATTGCAAAATTTCTCCTAAGATGCTCCTAGTCTCCTAGTCTGATCTGCTCCTGCTCAATAAATTGGGTCCAAGCTACTGCTGAAAATCTCAGATTCCAACAAAAGGTAACAGAGCTCTATAATCGCCCCTTGTTGCGCCGCAACAACTTTTTCCTTAATTAAAATAAATCCACAACTTTCCTCCTAGCGCAACTGCGGATTGATTCTTTTTGGAATATTTCAAAGTCGCTCCTACCTTGACCAGTGGAAGATTCTCCGAATTCTCTTCGGAAACGATAGAATTTTGCAAGAAACTTTGCAAACCTTTACTTTGTAAGAGAGAGCTGCAATAATTGCTATGAGTTGCATCGTGGGCCTTTTTTTGTAAAATGTTCGAACATATTCCTGTACTGGATGTGTAGGATATCAATATTAATACGTAACATATTCCTATACTTCATGTCGAATTCGCTAAGACCTGAAAATTACGCCGTTTTTAAGCTTTACTTTGAGGGACAGTTTTTTTCCGCACCGTATAGTACGAGTGTCTGTCGAATTGTTGAATCTTACGTGTTGTGGTGAAATCAGTTTAGTGAACTGGCATGTTGTGAGATCTTGATCAAGCATACTTAGAAACATAAATTCCATCTTATTGCTTGTTATTGCGAATAGTTGAATGACGTTCTCAATACCCTATCTGCATTT
Organism: Cylicocyclus nassatus; assembly: GCA_958299035.1. Classification (NCBI taxonomy): domain Eukaryota; kingdom Metazoa; phylum Nematoda; class Chromadorea; order Rhabditida; family Strongylidae; genus Cylicocyclus; species Cylicocyclus nassatus. The sequence continues at coordinate 3,806,684 of CATQJL010000316.1, forward strand.
GTAGTATAATGTAGAGCAAGTGGGGTATTAATGTTCTAGATGGATCGCTTTAGTGATACGGAATGGCCGTTGGGGCATCTATTATGGGAGCTATGGTCGTAATCAAAATAAGCGTTAGTCTATTACTGCGACATACGTCGGAGGAGCGCAAGCGCAAGCGCATAACTATTGACATTGGATATTGGATATCGACAGTAGCATTGGCGCTGCTCGATGGAGAGCAGTTACTTGGAAACCGCTCACCAGCAGGCACTGCCACAGAACCGAGGGTGGGCAGCGTTATGGAGCTAAACCATGCAGTAGTTTCTTACAGTATATCCTGAGGGCTATTTGCGTTACGTCGCCCTCAGTTGCACCCGCAAAAACGCTAACGCTGTTACTGCCAGCGAATTGAGCCTCTATCGGACCTGAGAGGATGTTCAACAAGGAGCTTCTGCACCGCCAGCCTTGGCAGCCTAATTACTGCGCGCCTCTGATTGGTTGAGGCTGCCGCAGCGATCGAGTAAGTGAGAGAGCTAGACCGTAGTGAGAGGCACATTCGCCCTAAACTGTGCAAATTATGCAAAATACCTTCCCGAAGAGAAGAACAAAGGAGATAGTGGTTGCACGTGCAGATTTTACGGTGTTTGGAGAAGTAGGAAGGGAAAGGAAATCATGAAAAAGCGAGTGAAAAAAGTTTAACCTTTTCAAATTCTTTTCTCGTCATTTAAACATCGTCACCATTAGTGTTCGATAATGTGCGCTCGCTTGCTTTGATATATTCAGAAATATGAATCCTGCCAGGTCAAAAGAGAGGCGGAGTAACCAGCGCCGCCCTGGGACGGACTAATTAGCACTAGGATGGAGCGGCGCAGAAGCGGCACGCACCCTCTTGGAAGCATAAATTCAAAGAGATCAAAAATTGGAAGCTATAAAGGGACATTGAGGATGAATCAAAAACGGTATAGTAGCGGAAAGTCCGAGAGAAGTAACACAAGAGATAGAAGAGGAAACAGGCAAAAACTGTCCATTAACTTTAAAACATTTAGTCGATTTCTTTCGGTATCATCTACGTTCTGCGTGTCCTCTTCTTCTTCCACACACCTTATACATATTTTTATTTTATTTCACAACTAGGTGGCTCTGCGATACCGCCCTGGCAGCAGGCTGAATAGGCCCTGTTGAGAAGACTACCATTTTGGTTCGAAACTTGCAAAAACTTAAAATCCGTGCTCTAAATCTGCGACGAAGCTTTTTTCGCGTCGAAAAACCGGATTTCTCCTCGCCGCGATTTTACCGTGTTTCTCGTTTGAAAGTCGCGCCCTAGACAGGCTTTGCCATTCATGATGAATAAGAATGGCTAGTATTCTTACTGTCTTGATGCCATTCCAGTCCAGTTGTTCTTTGAAGTTTATAGTCGCGATGCAAGCCGAAATAATAATCATGACTTATAATAAAGTGTGTGTGTGTGTGTGTGTGTGTGTGTGTGTGTGTGTGTGTGTGTGTGTGTGTGTGTGTGTGTGTGTGTGTGTGTGTGTGTGTGTGTGTGTGTGTGTGTGTGTGTGTGTGTGTGTGTGTGTCACGAAATTCATAGAGCGTTTTGTAGGCAAGGTCTTGAGCTGAAATTTTGGTCACAGCACCCTACCAGCATGCAGGTAAAAAGTGCAAAAGCGCAAACTGATCCGATATTTGGGACCTTTAAAAACTGCGCGTCAAACGGGCCCACGCGGCTTTTGGCACGCAAAACTAGGTCATTAATTCGACTTTTTACGAAGTCATGATTTGCCTAACAAGTACATCTGCGCCTCATGAATTCTAGCCCAAAAAGTGCTCAAAAAGTTTGCTTTTCTGCGGCAACAGCGCCAAGAAGTGGAGATCGCTTAGACAGTCGATTTGGCAAGGTTTTACCTTCAGACTTGGAAAGATTTTTGCGCGGAAGTTTAGCTCAAAGTGACTATTATCCTTATGACGACTACCAAGCCAAAACAAATTCAGTAATCTAATCAAATTCACAGGTGTTCCTTTGCGACAAGTTTTTTTTCTCTCAAAATTACCGATCTTACGTGGAGATGCTTCAAGAATGAACAGTTGTTTACTATTCATTTGTGATGTTCAGCATCGCATGGTGAGTTTCAAAGTCATCATTATTGCGAACATGAGAAAGGCGAGCGGATAGGAGAGCTAGTGCGAACCTCCGCGAAGCGGAGGTGACGCACTGGTGATTTAATACTGTGAGAAGGATGGCTGTCGCAAGTAACTGTGCTTCGGGATGAAGAAGCTCAGAAATAAGAGCACATCATACAAAGCAGAGCGGGAGCTTCCACTCATGATGTTACTTGCTGCTTGTGGACATATAAAACGAACTTTATTCACGTCTCCAGCAATATGGTTAATACAAAACTTGGATGCTTTTTTATCTAAAGAAGAATTAATTGTTATGATTCTACTTTTCAAAGTTTTCTGCATTTTATTAACTTTGTTATGATATAACCTTGAAGAACTATCAAATCATGTATTAACTTAGGTCGTCTGTTAATCTGTCAGTGTGATGCGGTTCGCTATTTGGTCCTTTTTGTTCGACGGACGTGGAAGTATGGATTGTATCATTGCTCAAAGGTTTGCTTATTAACACTTCATCATTGCCACTGTCGTCTTGAGTCCGATGAAGATGAACATTGATTGTCTTCTTCATTCTCCGTGAATGATTTGAGGATTTTTCACTCATTCTGTCCGATTGCTTTTCTTTGGAAGCACTTACTTCTTCGGCATCTGTCAAGGTTCCGACATTGGCGTTCTTCTTCAGCATCTGTCGAGGTTCCGACATTGGCGTTCTAGCCAGACGTGGTGTTAGGGCCGTCTTGCCGGGCTGTGGGAGAATCGCACTTTTGTGATCTTTCCCATAGTATTCTTTGCGAGTTCCTTTCACCGTATTTTGTACTTGTTCTTCACTGGAGTTTACTTGCTTTCTCGCTTTGATTATCTCATTCCAATGTGGAAGTACGTTTCTGTTGTCGTATGAAAGTCGCGCCTAAGACAGGCTTTGCCATTCATGATGCCTAAAATTGGCTAGTATTCTTACTGTCTTGATGCCATTCCAATCCAGGTGTTCTTTGGAATTTTTCGCTTCATCTTGTGTAACGCACTCTTTGAAACTTGTAACAACTTCTCTGCTTGTGCTCTTTCCACGCCGAGGAGTCTGCAATTATTCTATTCTGTACATAGATGCTCCGTTATTACGACTAATAATGGCACTTACCTGAGCCAGTTCGTCGGAAAATTTGGTCGATTTCTGAAATAATCGAAACTTAGAACTGGTGATAAGGGTATAGTGGTTTAGCAGGGTATTCTGATCCTATGCTCATTTCCTGTATAATGGAAAGTGACAATTGTAAGCCTTGGCTAAAAATTGGGAACTATTTTAATCATTCAACCATTTCATTTTTCCTAAGCTCACAGTTTGAAGAACCGTAAATGGTTCAAACCCATTTTATTGATTCGTTTCTATAGAAAAGGAGCACTTCACGGATGAGATCATATCCACACACGAATTTTTTCTGTTATGGCGCAAACCCCACGACCGAACCCATTTTTGTGCGCAAGCAGCTGCATGCATTACGTTGCAGTACGTAGCGAGGCCCAGCGGGCTGCTTTCCCGCTCAAAAACTTACTTATGAGCAAAGAAAGTGATCCATATTACTGCTTTTCCTCTCTGGACTGAATAAAACTTGCTATGTAGATACTGCGCCCCAAGATGCGTACCCTATTTTCAGATGTATAAGCCGCGGGGTGGTCCTAGCTTACATCGACCAGTCCGAATACATCAAAGGACCTCGCAACCAACGGACCCTACACTAAGCTGCATATTGCCTGAGTAAAACGTGCGGTATAAGAATCACTTCTCGAAACGCAATGAAGCGGCTGAGCAGCTCGTGGGAAAATTTGGAAAAGTGCGGCTTATGCACCTGAAAATAGGGTAATTGCTTTACAATTTTTTGTTTGCGATCTCAATCTTTCGTCTTTGTTCCTCTTCTCTCCCCCCCCCCCCTCTCTTCCCACATGCATCTTCATTAAAGCATCAGATGGCAATTTCAGGATTTCCAAGACGATGGGGGAGGGAGTGCGTTAAAGGCAGCGTACACCCAAAATCTAAGTTGCCTAATTTTCTAGATTTTTCTACACCGTGTATATACTGGGCCCAGAAGAAGATCAACTGCGTCGGTCCGGTCTCCCAATGTTGCTTCTGAGCGGAGAAAACCGCCCTCAATTTTCTTTCACGCCGCCCCTTTTCTTTCGCTCCGCCTCCTCCGAACGAATCCATAACAGCGTAAGCTGCAACTGCAGTTGCAGTTGCTGTTGCAACATCTGTTGCATTTGTTTTGGGTGTACGCTGCCTTTAAGAACTTTTCTGAGTGAAGGTGCATGGCGTGCGCGCACTTCAAATTTTTTAAAATGCTTCCCAAAATTTTTTGCAGGTCCATAACTCGAAATCTTCGAAAAAAGGGGACGTGGTGGTATCCACGCTCCAAAAAATGTTTTTACAGGACTAATTTGATTTTCAAAGTTCCAAAATTATTTCAATCATTTGCAAGAGTGTCCCAAAATAATGTGTCGAACGTTTGATCGGTAACTTCCTTATAGTATAAAAAGCTTACGCTTTCCTCTGAGCCTTTGTAAAACTGTCAATTAGTTTTACAGCATGAGACGAACCACCGGTCTTTCATCGTCGGTATAAAATTTTGGTAAGAAATTTGATAAGGAGGTTAAAACAACTATGCCAAGATTTATGGATAGTCGAACATGGATGCTTATGAACATTTGATGAGGGTTACGAGTCATTAAGCCCTAGTTGACAACGTAGAAAGTCTTACTCTGAGATAATCAGAATCGCTGACACTGAATATGCTCTTTGCACTTTACTGCAGTGGTGTAATAAGTTATGCTAATTGAACCGCAACAATTGTTTTACAATGCTTCCCATTTTTATGTTTGCACCACATTTGAAGCTCCAAACTTGAAGTTGAGTAGTGAAGTCAGCGTGCAAGTCAAAATCTAATGCGCAATTTCTTTTTCAAACACAGCTAATCCAAAAATGACACTGAAAGGGAAGTCTCTGCAGTGATTTTGATGGAAAGCTATCGGTGATTGCTTTATACTGTCAATTCAAATTAAAGTCACCTCTACAATATAATGTTCAAAAAGAGGCGAAAGCTTTCCAGACGAGAAAGTTATTAGAGATCAAACGCTTGATGCATTATCTCGGGACACCCTCTATGAAAAAGTCACTTGCACATCTCTTTGACTCATCAATCTGAAAATTTCGACCCATTCTTGGAGAAGGGAAGGGGACGCGAAGCGAGTCACGCACTGTAAGCAAGCCATGAATACATTTCTGCGTCATGCATTTGTCAGAATGTGTCAATTTTGTATGCGTCGCGATTTATTGAGGAGAACGCAAAATCTCGAAAGTTAAAAGGGGGGGGGGGGGGGGGAATGCTCGCATCCAGATAGAAGGCGACGCCTTCCAGAAACGTATCGCCTTTTGACTCACGTGCTAGTGTTTCTTTTAAGTAAGCGCAGTTCCGATATAAATCCAATCTAATCCAGCAAACAAATGTTACCGCAAGACACTGATTTTGGCTACTTAGACGTCGAAGACGTACGTTCACATAGACGAAGGCGACTGAGAATTTGTTTTAGATTCTTACCCCAACAATCCTATCAACATCTGTCCCAATCAGAGTGATTTCGTTATGTGCCGGATCAAACTGTATCTCGCGAAGACTGTGTGATGTAGATGCGTCCAGCGCGTGCTTCTGAATGAAGTTTCAAACCTTCCAGTCATGAGTGTGAAAATTTTTGTGTATGTAGAGTACCACTTTGCCGTGCAAGCCAGCTTGCATAACTATAGGACCAGTGCAGACAAAAGTCTTTAGTTCTTCTTGGCTTTCGCGTGACTGACTCCGCATTCGTCTTGGTGATGGTTTCTAGAATATTATCACCTTACTAACATTCCTCCTCCCAACCGTGCAAATTTTGTTGGGCTAGTAATTACAATCTCCTCAAAATCATTCATTTTGCTAACATCGCCGTGATAATTTGTTGGACTACTCTCCCCTATACAATCAGCGCAAAATGAGCATGACGAGCGCAAGTTTCATGGCTAGACCTCTTGCATTCAAATCGATGCAATAAGCTGGGTTTAAATCAGAGCGCATTGTTCTCTAATTCATGCACTCTTTGCTTCCTTATAGTTGTGACATCTAAAATCAGACTATCTACTCTAAATTCAGCATAACTTTGAATTAATAGTTAACGGACTTTACTTACTATTTTCTTGCTGCTTTCAGTAGCATTTGATGTGCTAGCTGCGCCTGCTGTGACTACAGCTTTCTGCACCTTCTTTCTCGTCTCTGAGATATTGCTCAAATTAGTAAAGACTAGGATAAATTGTTTGTGTAGTGGTTTGTGAGTAGCCACAAAATAAGCGGCGGGGAGACAGCGCTTTGAATTTCGACTTTTGGCTTTTGTGGGTGACTCTTCTGATTCTCATAGTTATTAGGTTGATGCAAAAGGAATGGCCGATTTGCGAATTCTCATTTTGACGTGCTATAACTTCCTAAAAGATCCACATTTCTGAATGCGGTAAGGACCCCCAGAAGCAGCAAACCTTTCGCAATACAGCGCATACTTATTTATACTCAAAACATAAAAGGGAGGAGAAATACGGACTAAAAGACAAACAGGTTCTTCTGCGGAAACCTTGTATTTGACAATTCATAACTTCATTCAAAGTTTCTTAGTATCATAACTTATAATAACGGGCTAAGGTTGTTTATGTTTGTGTGTGTGTCCGTGTGTGAATCTCTGTCTGTCACGAAATTCGTAGAGGGAATTCCAGCAAAGGTCTTGAGTTAGAATTTTGGTAGTAGCACCTTATCAGCATGTAGGTAAAATATGCAAAAGCACAAGCCGATTCGATGACTGCAACCTGTGAAATTGTGCGCCAAACGGATCTACGCGACATTTCGCGCGCCAAAGTGGGCCTGGAATTGGACTTTTTCCTAAGTCATGGTTTCGTTTAGCAAGTAAAACCGCAAATCATGGACTCCAGCCCGAAAAGTGAGCAAAAAATTCACTTTTATGCAAGATTGGCGCCAAAAAGGAATGATTGCGTAGATAATCGATTTGTCAAAGTCTTACTTGGGAATGTGAGAAAATTTTTGCTCAGAGATGTAACTCACGGTTGTCATCATCTTTATGGCGACTATCAAGCTATTATAACCCCAGTAACTGATTCAGAATCGCATTTAATCTTTTGGAGAATACTTTCTTACCCTCACAGTCACCGATGTTACATGAAAAAGCTTTTAGAATGAGTAGTTGTTTACATTTCATTAGTGATGATCGGCTTCGCGAGGTAAGTTTTGAAGCCATCATTTTGGGACTACGAGAAAGGCATGTGGATAGTAGAGCCAGTGCGAGCCTCTGCGAAGCAGAGGTGACGCGATGGCGAATGATAAGTGGCCTATCTTGCAGCCGCAAGCCAGTAGTGCAAAACACAATAAAAAGATTCAGACAAAAAAGTTTGCGAGAAATAAAAAATTGAAATTTAAAATTTCTCAGTTTTTTCAACATTTCTTCAGTGTGCCTCGAAGTCCGGAATATAGAATTTTCAGATTTTCTACGTACTGAACAGCTGGATGTTTTTGCAAAAACTGCTAATAAATGTCCTAGCTCTATGCTTACAGAACTGAGCAAAGCTTCGGCGACTGACTTTCTCAGAAGAATATTATGAGTCATAAAATGACCGCAACAGCTACCCATGTTTAGGCGCCGATATCTCAGTCTGGACAACTTTAAAGAATGCAGTTAAGTATGCACAATGTAGAAAATTTCTATTATATACAATAGCTAAATTTTCGAAGAAATCCCATTCATACGCGCTTGAATTCTGGCCGGAAAAGTGAATGCAATGAATTTCTGAATTTGGATGCGGTTACTTGAAGCTCAGTAACTTTATAAGAAATGAGAATGAGAGCCCGTTTCAAGCACCATTAGACAGAGCATGAAAACAGCTTCGCGACAATATGCTACGTCCATTGTAAAGAAGAAGTACTGATGGAAAAAAGTCGCCCTGAAAAAAGGCCTGGGAATCGGCCATTTCTTTTGCATCAACCTAATACTTGAGATGTTCAAAAAGTAGTTATTTTTGCTTCGTCCTTTCTGATACTCCTGTTTGGCAGAAAGTAAGCCATGGAAGATCAGCCGAATCTGAATGTCTGCAGTTTCTAAGCCGGATCCCTCGCCGTCTATCTTTAGGTAAGAAGCGACGTTCCCAGTTCACATTTTAGGGTTGGCATCGCCCCTGAGGGGCAAGAGCATGATCTGATAAGTTTTCTTTTTGGAAACATCCCACCCAACAAGAAGAATAGAAAAAACTGCACATCTGATCCCATATACGGCACCGGTTGATAACAAGATCGATCAGGTTTAGGGTGCTTTCTAGATAGATGAGACAAAAGCGATACGTTTGACGGCACACTATGGCGACTGCCTCATTCTTTGTCACAACGCCAGGACTGTTTCCACAAACGCCGACCTCCACGCTTTTCTCGACGGTGCAGATTACATCAAGCCATGTCATCGCTTTGCAGGAAACGAAGAACAGAAAGGACGTGCGCCAGCTTAGTGATGGGGCCTTCATCATTCATATTGAAAAAGCGCCATCACAAAATTCAAATCCACCCATCTATCTCCCATCTTGTTGATTTGCATGAGATCCTATCATTACGATTGGCCATCCTACATCTACGAGGTCCACGTTAGGAAACCACCGGCATCATGAAGTGTTACTCACCAACATCAGAGCTGATGAATCAGAAAGGATACAAGTTTGTTGTGGACGACTTTCACACTATAATCGAGAAGCCACTAGGATAGGATTATAAGATTGAGAAATTTGTATATGGGTTCCGAAACGAAAACGGCAGCCGTCTTGTTGAATTTCTCTTTTCCGCACGTTATCCCCATGCAAATTATTAAGACAGAGGATTCGCTCCACAGAACGTCTCATTCAAAGATCGACCACATTCTTAGCAAACAAATGCTGCTCGCTTGTCTGAGCAGTTCCATTCTGCAGCAACTTTGGTCACTGCCTCCTTTGAGCGAAAGTATGACTTAGTCAGAAACCAGAAGAGAAGGTCTGCCGTAGCGACACAAGAAGGAACGAGGTTGTTAGTTAATTAATTAGCTCATAATCAGTTGTGACTTGTCCATTCTGCAGGACGCATGTACGATTACTTTTTTAAATGCTTGCGAGCTTGCGGAGAATGTGCCTCAACGACTCGTAAAGAGTTTGGAAATGCCGATGACCTCCAAGATTTATCGAAAGAAGATGAGCTTATGCGCAGGCAGAATCTGAATGCAAATTATCTCGAGTTACTGATAGTAAAGCCAGTTGCGAATCAGCTTTGCACAAGGGTCTCTGGAAGTTCAAACAAGCGAAGATACTGGAAGCAGCCTCAGAAAGAGAAGTCTTAACAGCTTTCAAAGTTCCTCCCCATATTAATATTACGTACCGCTAGCACTACCGAACGAGGAGGGAACTTCAACTTCTTTCCGATATAAATGGAATCCATTACAAAGTACTTCTATACCATTTCCTCTTTCGCTCATCAACACTCGTGCAAATACCCGTTGTCCACGATGGAGAATACCACCACGATTCTCACCTGCTGAAGTTAAATCGCGATTAAGACCTAAAAATGTTTACGGCTCCACGACCGGATAATTTTTTCGTCGAACTTCTCCAAGCTGGAGGACAAGGTTCACATGAGATTCTGGCGTTGTAAACATATTAGTTTCGAAAGGAAAAGATCAAGCTTTGGAGAAACAAAAATCGTCCTGAGAGCGAAATGGAGGATTTTTGGAACTTCGTCCATTGCGCTGTACAGTGCTGTACGAGTGCTGGCTTCGCGAAGGATTCAGCTGCATGGGGTACATTCACACGGTTTCGCGCATCGTAGAGATCTGTCGGAAGTACCTTGGCTCTTGTACTAACCTTCACCGACTACGAGAAAGCCTTCCATATTGTCAAAACGAAAGCCATCATAGGGTTGGCCGATCAATAGTTACGTCATAAAGCCTCTCCCAACCCTAAGTAAAAGCAATTTTACAGATTTGAAGTTGATCCTGCATAACGCTATGCGGATTTACATTCACATAATTTTGCAGAAACCCCTCTTTTCGAAAGACGCGCAGAAGTAACGAACTACTTTTTCCACTTACGTCTCTGCCTTATTTCCAAAATTGTCAGAAGGAAGGTCGATAGGACAATCGCCCACGTCGGTTTGCTTAGGAGCGAAGGTAAAGGTAAGGGTGCGGCTTTTGACGACTCGATAAACTCTAGCTCTACCCAATGCTGCTCAAAGTGTGTTGCATCAGAAAGTGCACTGCATCATCCTCTAATACTGGAGAGGATCTCCATGGTCGGAAGCCATGCTAGTGGGGGTTGATAAAGTGCGGTTCATAATTATACGAACACCCAAAATTTTGTAAGTTTTCGGACTTTTTGGGAGGAACTCAAAAAGCCGTTGATAACACGCGATAGAACACAGCCGAAAACGGTATATGATCCATAAGAATGGAAACTGATGTCAATCTTAGGAGTGTTTTTGCGCCTAATGCGAATTTTTAGCGGTTCATAATTATACGAACACCTCAAACAAAGGTCCATTTTTCATTCAAAATTGCAATCATTTGAGTCCAAATTTTTTGTAGAGTTCCAGTAACAAAGTCTGACATATCTGCTACACACTGAACCCAGTGCAGTTCAAAAAGAGGACCGTTACTTTTTTCAGAAGGCTCTAAATGCTCTTGAAATGATTGCGCTCCAAAAATATCCGTTTTTTTGTGGCTTCCGCGCTCTAATTACCTTCGACCAAAACTATGAGATAAAATAAGCTCTTTCGATAGGTATTTTGTTTGACGCTTGGAAAATCTTTGCGTTTTCGTGCCGTTTTCAACCAAGTTCCAACCTTACTTTAAAGTTAGCACGATTTCGAGCCTCAAAACTCAGCTTCTGAAGCCGTACAATGAAGTAAGCATATAGTATGTAGAAGTTCACAAGACTGTATATTTGGCTAGAAAAAATCAGCAGCGTTGAGCGTTTGTATTGGCCACGCAGACGTCATTTCCCCCAAAACACTGTTTTTACTATTGCATCACATATTTATTTGGTTTGTAGCTCCACAGCCTCAAGAACAGTTCTACAAAAAACCCAAAAACTTTGGCACAGAAACATCATCATGCAAACAATGCAGCTGCTTCATATCAAATGTTTGCACAAGAGAGAAGCTGAGTTTTGAGGCTCGAAATCGTGCTAGCTCTAAAGTAAGGTTGGAACTTGGTTGAAAAACGGCATGAAAACGCAAAGATTTCCCAAGCGTCAAACAAAATACCTATCGAAAGAGCTTATTCTATCTCATAGCTTTGGTCGAAGCTAATTAGAGCGCGGAAACCGCAGAAAAACGGATATTTTTAGAGCGCAATCATTTCAAAAGCGTTTAAAACCTTCTGAAAAAAGTAACGGTCCTCTTTTTAAACTGCACTGGGTTGAGTGTGTAGCAGATATGTTAGACTTCGTTACTGTAACTCTACAAAAAATTTGGACTCAAATGATTCAATCTTGAATGAAAAATGGGCCTTTGTTTGAGGTGTTCGTATAATTATGAACCGCTAAAATTTATCATTAGGCGCAAAAACACTTTTACAATTGACATGGATTTCCATTTTCAAGGATCGTATACCGTTTTCGGCTGTGTTGTATCGCTTTTTACCAACGGCTTTTAAAGATTCTCCCAAAAAGTCCAAAAACTTACAAAATTTTGGGTGTTCGTATAATTATGAACCGCACTTTAGTATTCGCGCTTCAGAAACGCTAGTTGGTGGGATCTTTCCTTCCTCTCACTTCACATCAACGCTATATGTGTAGCAATAGCAATTACATCCTGCTTCTGAATGGTTTCGTCACAGGGGTCGGATGTTTGAGAAGGATGCATTGCAGGCAGCGCATTGCAAGCATACTGTTGTCGGAAGTAAAACCTACTCTCCTGTCTGCATTCCGCTCTTGTTGAAATGGCTTGAGCTTGAACAGCCTTATCTTATTACAAGGCGCTAAGGCCGCGTTTTTTAATGTCTTTCCATGTGTCTGTGTACCTGTCTGTCGCGAAATTTACAGATCGAGTTGCACACGGCTTCCGGGTTGAATTTTTGCATAACATTCAATACCAGCGTGCCGGTTCACTATGCATAAGGAGCAGATTCGTTACACCCGACCCTTTGAAAAATGGGTGTCAAGCGGGTCCACGTAGCTTCGTTATATATACTTACTGCAAAGCTATGGCTATGTTTTACAAGTTGATCTCTAGCACATTGACGACAATACGACCCACCGGTGGGTCGTACGTGTCCTGCCATTTCGGACAATACGACCCACCGGTGGGCCGTAAGTTTTCGAAAGCTCTAACTTTGCCAGTTTACGGTAGAACTCCATGAAATTCTAGCATATGGTCGGAGATAACTAGACGATGCTGATCGCCATAGTCCGGTTTCATGTTACTGTATGTTAGAATCACGGTAGGTATATCGTAGGCAGCACACGAGGGCATAATCTCACTCAGGGGCGTGTAGAATGATGGGATTACACCTAATTTTTATGTGCACATGCTTATAGACGGACATTTTTTCTATCATAGCTTATTTTGCATCATGACAAGTCATTTTGCTGCACAACACGAAGAATTGAGCTATGGCAATTTAGCATATGATATCCTGGATCACCAAAGATTACTTTTTGACCTCGAATTGCTTATGCAGCGTTGCCTTGGTTTGCGTGTGATATTTTGCATACACAGCAAATGCAGATAACATTTTGAAGATGACTTTTCGTCTGTTCTTCTCGTCTGCCTCAGACAACACGGATATAATTCATTTAGTGGAAGCAAATCCATCATAAGAAGTGATTCAGGTATGAAAAATCTCTAGCTTCGGTTGCATACAGTGAGTAAATGACCTTCAAATACACATATGAGCACAAAAAGACATGACATAAGGCAAAGGTGATAAATCAGTTCAGAGTGGAGCAATTATGTTTACTGAAACAGTCTACGCAAAAATGCTTCAGACAACGACTGCATCTCGTATTAACCTTTTGCCACTTATCGTATGACTACCGTAAGCCCGTGCTAAGGCCTTAGCGAATGAAATAAGTGTTATTCCCGTAGTCAGCACCTTCGATAACCCCAAAACACAAGTTTTCACAGAAATTCGTGATCTCCTGTCGCCTACCGTATGACTACCGTAACCCTATACTGAGGTCCTAACAAGTAAAATAAGTGCCATTTTCATAATCAGCACATCCGATAACCCCCATGAGGAAGTTCTGGATTCATATACTGGACCTTTACAAAAAGACTGCCATTTCGGACATAAGTTTGGCAGAGCAAAAGGGCTCCTGTCCGAAATGGCAGTAATCGAAAAATCGGCCTTGCCGTCAATGTGCTAGGAAATAGATTTTACTCCAAGGACAATCAAAGATCTTTTTTTTGCGAAAAACGGCGCCGAAAAGAAACTGTTGTGTAGATTTCGTCGTTTTTCCGTTGATTTTTCACGCTCTTACCCAAGAAACTGAGGAGATTCCTGATCAGATAGATAGCTCATAATTAGTTTGTGATGACTATTAAGCCAAAATAGACTCATCAGTCAATACAGACTTGCATTTGTTCTTCAGCGAGAATTCCCACCCAGAGTTACCGATCTTACAAGAAAGGCTCTAGGAATGAGTGTTTGTTTGCAATTGATTTGTGATGTTAGCGTTGTACGGTGTGTTCTTATAATCATTATCATACAAGCTAAAGGGAGGCATACGGATAGCGGAACCAGTGCGAGTTCTGCGAAGCAGAAGTGACTATTGTATTTGACAGTCAACTTATTATCATAACTTATAATAACGGGCTAAGGGTTGTTTACGTTGGTGTGTGTGTGTGTGTGTGTGTGTGTGTGTGTGTGTGTGTGTGTGTGTGTGTGTGTGTGTGTGTGTGTGTGTGTGTGTGTGTGTGTGTGTGTGTGTGTGTGTGTGTGTGTGTGTGTGTGTGTGTGTGTGTGTGTGTGTGTGTGTGTGTGTGTGTGTGTGTGTGTGTGTGTGTGTGTGTGTGTGTGTGTGTGTGTGTGTGTGTGTGTGTGTGTGTGTGTGTGTGTGTGTGTGTGTGTGTGTGTGTGTGTGTGTGTGTGTGTGTGTGTGTGTGTGTGTGTGTGTGTGAATTTCTGTCTGTCACGAAATTCATAGAGCGAGTTCCAGCAAAGGTCTTGAGCTAGAATTTTGGCAGTAGCACCCTATCAGCAGGTAGGTAAAATATGCAAAAGCACAAGCCGATCCGATAATTGGAACCTGTGAAATTGTGCGCCAAACGGATCCACGCGACATTTCGCGCGCCAAAATGGGCCTGTAATTGGACTTCTTTCACAGTCATAATTTCGTTTAACAAGTAAATCCGCAAACCATGGACCCTATCCCGAAAAATGAGCAAAAAGTTTGCTTTCGCGTAAGATAGGCGCCAAAAAGGAATAATTGCGTAGATGATCGATTTGTCAAGGTTTTACCTGGGAATGCGGGACAATTTTTGCTCAGAGATGTAACTCACTGTTGCCATCATCTTTATGGCGAGTATCAAGTCATTATAACCTCAATAACTGATTCAAAATCGCATTTAATCTTTTGAAGAATACTTTCTTTCCCTTAAAGTCACCGATCTTACATGAAAAAGCTTTTGGAATGAGTAGTTGTTTACATTTCATTCGTGATGATCGGCATCGCGAGGTAAGTTTCAAAGCCATCATTTTGCGACTACGAGGTTGGTATGTGGATAGTACAGCCAGTGCGAGCCTCTGCGAAGCAGAGGTGACGCACTGGTGATTGAATAAGATAAGGCAAACGCGAGCGCGGGATTGATCATCCATGATCTTGCGCAAAGTTTGCGAAAACCTGCTCCTTCACGATATACACTAAATCAAACCTACCTGCAAGTATTCGTCGTTTCAAAAATTTCATCCAGCATATGTATATGATGAAACCAACCAACAAAATAATGAAAAGAACGAAGATGATTAAATAGACGAAAAGCATCCTGCAAAATGGGAACGATATCTTGTACCCTCGAACTACTATAGATACTTTCTCGTCTCCTCTCTCTTTTCGGCCCCTGAGCTATCAGCTGGCTTCGATTCTGACCTGAAGCGCAATTTGAAAGTGAGAGCTGAGAATTCGTGGATACCCACAAAGAGTTGTTGCGCATCGCGTCTTCACTTGATGACACTTGCACGACGGCAGAAGCTAGCTTCCCTGCGTTCAATGACGATGCCATAGCTGAATGCTTCATTATATGACAACGTATGTCATAGCACTGACTTCCGACTTATGCATCAGCTTCCATTCAGCGTCAAGCAAACCAAATGCTTTCGGATAAACTAGAAAATGGGTCGTCCGCTATGCAGGGCAAGACATTTTGCTTTTGATAAAACAAGTCGATACGACAGCTATAAACCCGTCTGGAGTTTACCATATATTACCGATGCTATCGCCCTTACCGGTTATACAATACCGCTCACAGAATGTGCAAAATTTCCGTAAATGTCGCAGAACTCCGAGAATTCCGCGAAGGTTCGCGAAATTCCGGGAATTTTGCGACGTTCCCGGAAATTCGCGACATTCCCGAAATTTCGCGAAATTCATGTAAATCACGCAAATTACGCAGGGCCATAACTTCGTTCCGAATGAGTATATTCAAAATCCGAAAACAGCATTGTATTCAGCTCGTCAAGGCGAATTTTGGTACACAGGATGTCTCCAATATCCTCTTTTCAATAATCTTGAATCTGCATGCGGACGCCTTTTCGCGCGGGTGTAACGCAACAAGCATCACAGCATCACATAGGAGATTGCGGCGGGCACCTTTCGATAGTACTCTTTCAGTAGATTATTCTGCGCTAAACAGCAGCCGAAGACTCTCTTTTAAAAGAGATAGAAGAGCTGATAAACTCTGGAAAAATCAAGCTGTTCCAAGTTCTACTAGCCGTAACTTCCTTCAGAATGAACATCTTCGAAATCCGAAAACAGTATTGTGTTCAGCTCGTTAAGGCGAATCTTTCGGTATACAGCATGTCCTTGAAATTCCATTTCCAATTTTTTTTTCAAAATTTTCTGCGCGCGTATATTCGCAAGGTCGCAACGCAGCGCACATCAAACATAAAAGACTCCAATAAGCACTATTGGATTGTGCTGCTCCCGCAGATTACCGAGCGCTAAAAACGAACTGGAGAATCTTTTTCGAAAAAGATAGAAGAGCTGGTGAATTCTGGAAAAATCGTGTTGTGTCAAATTTTGCCCACTGTAACCCTAAAATGGGAAGCTCTCCTGCTAAGCAGATGTGCTTTTCGTAATCAGCAGGTCAGATAACCTCTATGAGCAAGTTTTCAAAGAAATTCGGGTGATTTGATTTTTTCTCGTTCTACGCCCTGAAGCTCGCCGATGGGTTTTGGTCAAAATGTCCATGATCTTGGATTATAAGGAAACTTCGCTCAAAGAGGTTATCTGACCTGCTGATTACGAAAAGCACATCTGCTTAGCAGGAGAGCTTCCCATTTTAGGGTTACAGTGGGCAAAATTTGACACAACACGATTTTTCCAGAATTCACCAGCTCTTCTATCTTTTTCGAAAAAGATTCTCCAGTTCGTTTCTAGCGCTCGGTAATCTGCGGGAGCAGCACAATCCAATAGTGCTTATTGGAGTCTTTTATGTTTGATGTGCGCTGCGTTGCGACCTTGCGAATATACGCGCGCAGAAAATTTTGAAAAAAAATTGGAAATGGAATTTCAAGGACATGCTGTATACCGAAAGATTCGCCTTAACGAGCTGAACACAATACTGTTTTCGGATTTCGAAGATGTTCATTCTGAAGGAAGTTACGGCTAGTAGAACTTGGAACAGCTTGATTTTTCCAGAGTTTATCAGCTCTTCTATCTCTTTTAAAAGAGAGTCTTCGGCTGCTGTTTAGCGCAGAATAATCTACTGAAAGAGTACTATCGAAAGGTGCCCGCCGCAATCTCCTATGTGATGCTGTGATGCTTGTTGCGTTACACCCGCGCGAAAAGGCGTCCGCATGCAGATTCAAGATTATTGAAAAGAGGATATTGGAGACATCCTGTGTACCAAAAGATTCGCCTTGACGAGCTGAATACAATGCTGTTTTCGGATTTTGAATATACTCATTCGGAACGAAGTTATGGCCCTGCGTAATTTGCGTGATTTACATGAATTTCGCGAAATTTCGGGAATGTCGCGAATTTCCGGGAACGTCGCAAAATTCCCGGAATTTCGCGAACCTTCGCGGAATTCTCGGAGTTCTGCGACATTTACGGAAATTTTGCACATTCTGTGAGCGGTATTGTATGTGTTGAACGCGTGAAATCAGCCTTGTTTCATCCACTGTATGCACGGGCTACCTAGTTCTTTTCTCAAATGCTTTTTATGCGGAAGAAAGATTATCCAGTAGTCAATAAGACTACGTGGGGGGGGGGGGGGGAGGGAACGAAACTACAAAACACTTTTAATCTTTCTAGGATTGGTGGTAGCGACAAGAGCAGTACAAACCGGAAAGCGATAACGGTGGCACCGTATAGCAAAACTCTAACTTATCCGGGCAACGGTAATGAGCGATGATCGCCATTATGATGCATCTTGAAGCAGCGTCCACCCTTTCGGCTCCCATTTTCATCAATCTTGGGCCTTTTCATGGCCCTGGTTTTCAATAGGTGTAATTTGCATAAAACCCCATGTCCCTTTTTGTGAGGAAAAGAAAAAGTGAAGTCATATTTTATTTTCGTATCATTCCTTCCACTGACGAAAAAAGGGTAGCAGTACAACAGGTCGTAAGCATTGGAAGAAAAAGGGAGATTTTTAGTGAAGTTGCAGATGATTGGTCTTAAATCTCAAACTTGGGCTTAAATCTGAAATCTTATTCTGGGGATCGTGATCGAGTGCCAAGGCGTTGATCCACTCGTCGTTTGCGGCAGAGAATCTCGTTCTATATAACAGCACCACGCTGCTTGCATTTTCGCTGAGCTTGCGTTGTCAGGACACATTCTCAGATAATCGCCGGGGGCAAGCGGCCATGCCATTTTTGGGCAAGCGGGCACCGGAAAAATAGTTCGCTGATTTCTTGCGGTCCGCTTGCAAATATTTGGAAGAATTTTAGCGAAATTTTGAACGAATGCTTGAAGAACAATTGCGGTTTCCTTGCAGATTAGCTGCGGCGCAGTGGCCGCATTCTCGCGGACTTTCCGCGAGATTATGCAAAATTTTCGAGGGCCGCACGGTCCTTTATGGAGGACCGCGCAGCCCCCGGGTACTTTCCGCTGAGAGAAAGTACCTCAAACTTGAGTAATCAAACCATCGATGACTCCTCTGCCATGTAGAGTCTCACCTTTGCTCGGCGTACACCCGAAACTGCCTAAAAACCGTCCGAGCGCCAGCTGAAAATTTGACCAGCGCTCGCTGAAAGAGATTTTTTGTCGAGCGCCTGCAGAAAATTCTGTGTTGCTCCCCGCTGGCAGAACATTAGACAGTAAAGGAAGTGCCGCCCGCTGAAGGGTTGGCCACGCCCCAAAATTCTGCTGAGCGCCTGCAGAAAAACGCGAGTTTGCGGACCGCCTGCCCCCGGCGATTGTCTGAGTTGCAGGCCCATTTTCCCTTTTGGAAGCCACGTTAGAGGATAACGAACCGATGCAGTTGGTCTACCTCCAGAACCTGCTTATAAGCTGACAAGGGAAGCATGTTTACTCGATGTGGCCTTTTTAGATGAGATGTGGACCTTGTTGGAGGGCATAAAAGCTACATTGAATCTGCTTTCTTTATCTGCGGAACGTTTGGCAAAAAACTGAATGTGCAAGTAGGCAAAGTAATTATATCTTTTCTAGCGCTATAATAGAGCAGTGACAATTAATGAAGCACTCTATTCAATGAATATTTTAAGATACAAAATATATCACACTTGCTTGCTTTATGTGAGGACTACTAAGATATTGGCAACTCATTTTATATCAAATGCACTCAATTTTGCTCCAGTAAACGCTCATAACTCGTGGTCCACAGACGTTTCGCAGAGAAGGAAGGCAGATTTGGAATCAGGAATGCTGTTCAATATCTTATACATCTCATTTATTAAGGCCACTTCGACTGAACATGTTTCCCTTGTAAGTAGTATTCTGGAGTGCATTAAATCTTGGGTGGACTCCACCTTCAAGATAGGTTTTTGCACTTTCGTCTTCATGAAGTAGCCGGTCTCACGGGCATCGGGTATGGCTAGCATGTCTAGACTGAATTTCAGAAGAATTCTTTCGTGTAAAGCACAATAGGAGGCTTCGTTTAGGCCCTATCGAGGTGCTCGGTGTGTGTTGTCCAGGGGTATTACAAAATTCCCTCATCGAAACGAGTTCTCCAGGCGATCGACGTTCGCATCTGCTCGGTTTGGCTCCTCGCTTGATCCGACCGAACTCCACGTGACTCGATGACAAAAACTGGCTAGAGCCAAGTTGAGCCGCCTTATATAGCAGGCCGAGAAGATGCGCAGGCGCCTGATCGCGTGGTCCTAACACAATTCAACCAAAACATAGTAAACCCATCAAAACGCCAATTTAAGTTAAAGTCAACAACATCGAGGTAACTGGTTAGAAAAAAGCAGAAGTACAAAAAAGCTCGGCGACATTCATATTTTTCTTTTTTCTGAACGACATTGTTGCTCCAGGTGTTTGTATTGTTGCGAAAGGATGCCATGAAGTCATTATCTTGGCAGAGGTGATCGTTCAAAGGTGCAGAAAATCGCAGGCTAATTAAGGTATTTACCGTATGAAACTCATTCGATAAAACGAGATTCTCTTCAAGTCATTATTTACCAACTCTTATCTTCGTGCATTCTGACACACGCTGCCATTTCGCTACTACAAAAGCATATTTTACTTCATATCTCACTGACTATACTTGGACCTGGCGGTTGTTACTCGAGCCATGAGCCAAGCTGGGTATTAATATGTTTGCATTTCGGAACTACACCCATATTGCAAGAATTGTACTTTCCTGCTCAAACACGTTATCGGCAAGAATAAGCAAAATCATGCTACGACATAACAAAGTACGAATCGAGCCTGCGCTCACTTTAATAGCTCGTTCAACAGAGCGAGTTCCAGCGATCTGGGTTTGCCACGGCTCCGCCACCTACTATTGACACCAGCTAAGCATATGTTAAAATGTTGCTACTAAAGATAAAGTCTTGTTCATTACTAAACTAGCTGACATACTCTCTAATGCACTATGGTAAAGGCTACTGTTCCCTATTTCTGTGCGGCATTTCCCTGTCCCTGTCGCACCCTAGCCGGTAACCGTCCCGCTTTGTTTTCGTAGAGCATGCTCACTTACTTGTGCCAACTCTCACCCCCGTAGCTCGAAGTTTGCAAAAAATCGATAGAATGATAAAGGCGATCGATGATCCTCAAAACTAATATTGTATCATAAACAGCATTCACATGCTCGCTTACTTCTACGCATCAGCTCCTAAGGTGCTCAAACTTTGCAAAAAAACGATGAAAATAAAAATAGTGCGTATTTTTACAAACGGCTTATCTTATTCTATAATCTTATTCTTAAACGGTATGCTCAATCACCTTCTGTGCCAAATCCCAGACCCTTAGCTTTGCAAAAATTTCGCGCAGAAACAAGCGTTTCAATGCGCGGCGCGGTTTACGCAATGAGGACAGTTCCTGCGGTCGATGAAAATCGCCTTTAGGTCATCATTTTTGAAGTTACATATATGCAACTTCTTGCAAGTGAAGTGCTTAGGACATTGGTGCACAACCACTATGCCTCCACTTGTTTGCAAAACACAAATTGTTATAAGCTTTACTTAAATTAATCAATGAACGTGAGCCAATAAAGTAGACCAATTGACAACAAAAATATTGAAACAGGCGAAACTTTCATATAAGCGCCATTGTTCATCGACAGTTCTTCTGCGTGTGATGCGTGGCAAGTCTCTTCTGGGTTTAGGTTGATATAATCATCGCAGCAACTGAGTACGTTTTTCAACGGACAAGCGTCTTTTGAGTGACAATTCCGAATAGATGCAGTTACGTCGCTTACTGTGGCGTTGAGGTGATCGCGGTAAAAGGCCTGAAAGAAGTGAATGGAAATCTGTTTATATAAAAATCAGTGTTTTTGTGTGTTAACAGATATGTTTCCTATATAAATTTTTCTGAATGACCAAATGAGCTGGGATTTCGAACGCCTTATGTCTTCGACTCCATCGGAGATCATAAGTTAATTTTCGAGGCGTTCACTTCCACAGATTTACTGGTTGTTTACGTGTTTCTATAGAATGAAAGCTTATCACGTTCTATCCAAGCATTTTCCTGTCGTCATGTAAACGGCGGCGGTTAAGTTCAGTAATATCACAAGCATGCGATTGGTTGAAGAGGAGATGGCTCAAGGTAAGTCATCCATAATATGGAAAGGTGAGGGATCTCGCTGCAGTTATTCTGGGACCAACACAGCATTTACATCTCCGCAATGAACAAATGGCCTGGACTAAGCAGGAAAAGTCAGCTAGTTTTATATCCATAGCGACAAATTTTGCAAGGTAGTACAGTCTGCTCCAATCGGGAACAGGCCGAAGCGTCGGCGCAAATTTGCGCGCTCGCAGCGCTGGAGGTCTGCGCTGCATATGCGCGCTGTCGGAGAGAGCAAAGGGACTGCAGAGAGAGCAGAGAAGCAGCCTGTGGGCGTGACCGCGAAACCCTAGCGACGCGGATTCCCGCCATGCCAGTTTTGGCCTGGTTAGGATTGGGGCAGACTGTAAGAAGTGTTTGTCTAGGAATACAAGAAATTTGAGGCTTTTTCTAAGATTCTGTACACTTTCCAATTTCAGGGCTTTGCCGGTACCGGCAAAGCCTTGAAACAGGATAGTGTTAAGGTGCCGGCTATACCGGTAGTGCGACTCACTTGGTTCATGTCGTCAGATGTTCAAACTGGCTGGCTTTCCCGGTCCAACGCGGGTCAGTTCATTAAGGATGAGGTAAGTTCTGTACTGGTATATCGTTGTATCGCCAGCATAGTTCTTGAGAACACCCCCCCTCTTCATTACATATTATGGATGACTTATCTCAAGACTTCGATTCACCGCATCGTCGTGATCCTGAGATCAAAATGAGCTTTACCAACCCGTTTACATGATTGTAAGAAAATGCATGGTTGAAGCATGACGAGTCTTTTGACAGAGTGATTTTCCTCATGCAAAGAAGAGAGTATTCTGCAAGATATAGGCGCCGTAAAACGTAATTGCCCGCGGCGTGCCTTGAACACCAGCGCAAGCGAGCGGTCGTCGCGAACGACTGTCGGCGTTCACTATATTCCGAGAAATCTTTCTTTAACTTTCATGTTGTTCTCGTCAATACAAGCTATATCTTGATGAGAGCTTCTTTCAAAAGTTTTAAAAGAATGTGTGAAAAGGGTGCGCGCTCATTGTCGCTCGCAAAAAGCCTGTAGCACTTCGGGACCAAACGCTTCCAACCGCGCCTCGCGTTGGCGTTCAAAGCGACGTGTGGGCAATTGGATTTTACGGGGCCTGTACCTACCTTGATTACGGGTTCATTTTTGAGCAAATGTAGTTCCAATATTATAAGTGAATTGAAAGGAGGATAGGTGCTTTCGCCCAGAGAAGCGGCTCTGATTCCAAGTGAATCCATAAACGCTTGCATAAGCCAGTCCTGCTGAAACAAACCGCAATAAGTTTTTTTTTTTCGAGAAAAGCAAGCCATGGACCTACCGTTGATATTGCCACGAACTTCTTTGTCTCCAGTGTACCATGAGTTGAAAATCTTGCCCAACTAGCATTAAATTTGTCTAATATAGAATGAAGTAGGTAACCAGAGTGCATGCGCAGACTTTTAGGGCTGTGATACTGAGCAGCACCAGCGATGAAGTTTTCAACCTGAACACATAGATAAGAAAGAAATTTGTGAAAGCCTGTACAGTTGAAACGTTTGAATTTATTTATATACTACTAGCTGGCTTACCCGGCTCCGCCGTATCCGGACCAAACTTGGCACACATACACTTCGGGCCCCGGCGGGTGTCCCATTCCACTTTTCGTTATCGATCGATGTCGAATTTACCGATTTTTATCGATTTTTTTGCAGAGTTCACCTACAGGGCTAGGAGTTGGCAAAGGGGGGGGGAGAAGTGAGCATGGGGATTCCAAATACAATATTAGTTTTCAGAATTATCGATTACTTTTATTGATTTTATCGATTTTTTGTAAATTTTGACATGCGAGGCTGGGATTTTGCAGAGGGGGTAATCGAGCATGCTGATTACGAACACAATATTAGTTTTCAGGATCGTCCATTACTTTTATCGATTTTATCGATTTTTTTTGTAAAGTTTGACCTGCGGGGCTGGGAGTTTGTACAGGGGGGTAATCGAGCATGCTGATCACCCCCCTTGGGGATGATCAGCATGCTCGATTACCCCCCTGTAACAACTCCCAGCCCCCTAGCTCAAACTTTGCAAAAAATCGATAAAATCGATAAAAGTAATCGATAATCCTGAAAACCAATATTGTATTCGGAATCCCCATGCTCGATTACCCCCCTGTGCCAACTCCCAGCCCCGTAGGTGAACTCAGCAAAAAAATCGATAAAAATCGATAAAATCGATATCGATCGATGACGAAAAGTAGCCTATGACACCCGCCGGGGCCCGTAGCGTATGTGTGCCAAGTTTGGTCCGGATCGGTTCAGAAATGGAATTTTCTATTCGGAACATACGTACAGACATACAGACAGACATACATACAGACAAACAGACATTCAGCTTTATATATAAGATGTAACTCTCGAAAGTCAGGATTTTGTTTGTACACAGGTTGTCTCAAGAGTAACCACACACTTTTTAATCGGTAATAACTCTCTTCGCAGGAAGTCTTTTGACCTTCAAGCACCATTCAGTAGAGCAGGTTTCAACTTAGATTTACAGCATAGAGTGAATCACTCAACTCTTTTCATTACTGTATCACGGCAGGAACTTTAACACATCGACAACCATGCAGATTTTTAGTTGCCTGCCTTCTGGGATCAAGGCTTCGTACAGATCAGCCCATATTTTTTAACTATAATTACGCATGCTGCCGTCTACAGCACACCTACAGTAAATATGAAAGGCTGATAAAAAAGTAGAGGCCATCCCTAGGTTCGGTGCAAAAGAAAGCTCATGGAGTGAGTCCATCCCAGGACAGTAGTCATTTTTACAAAATTCAAGCCTTGACACACATGGTGTGTCAAGCGGTCCCACGCGGTAGTCATTGCTTGACACACCATATGTGTCAAGCGGTCGTCAATGTGTTAAAGAGGATTTTGAGCCATTAATGCCATATCTCAACCTAGAATGAGTATACAACGAGCCGAAAACTTTGTCATTAGGCTAATGATAAAGCTGAGTAGCTGACTATAAATATGAAATTTGTACTAATCGTAAAGCTTTTTTTTCATAAGTTAAGCCAAGTAAACCGCAGTAAGTGTTCTCAGTGTTTCTCAAAAATGTGTTAAAACCCATTTAGACTGTTTAAAAAGTCGAGAAAAGGTTAATGAAATCGGCATATCTAAAAACACATCTGCACAGCTTTCAGAATTTCCTGAAATTTTTTTTTTGAATCAGCCTCTTTCATAACGGTAGAATAAATGCTGAAAACTCCTACCGTGAACCTACAGTAATAAGGGCGATGAGGCCTTGCTCCGTACTGTAAACCTAAGCTGAAGCCTATCTACCGAACGGTACTTGAAGTTAAGCAAAAGACTTTGTGGGAGGAGAGTTATCAACGATCAAAAAGTGTGTATTTACCCTTTGTTTTAACGAGATTGGCGGTTGGAAGATGACCGCTCGCTCCCGCGACGCAGTGTGCGTCTCTCAGCCTCGAAGCCCCCTCTTCCAACCGCGAATCCTGTTGAATCAAAGGTACTTCTCTGTATTTATTTCTTCTTACTTACTTCTTACTTACTTCTTCTTCTACTCACTTACTTTTTTACTTGCTTCTTCTTATTTCCTCCTGCCACAGTCTTGCTCAGAAGGACAATTAGCCAACAAAATTTTAGATTGGTGCAAAAATAATGGGTGTTTTGCGAGGTCTCATTTTGACTAGAAAAATGTGGACTGAAAAACAGTCAACTTTTTTTAAAATCTCGTTTTTGGCAAATCATAACTTCCTTTCAAAGCTGTTAGTATAAATGGTAAAGATCTTATCTTGTAGCCGCAAGCCAATAGTACAAATGAAGATGGAAAAAGCTGAGAGAAAGAGCTTTATAAAAAAAAGTCAAAAAACAAAATTGTTACCTTCATGAAACATTTTTTTCATAGGCCTCAAAGTCCCAATTTATGTAGTTTTTTAATTTCCGCTTACTGTAAAGCTTAATATTCCTTAAACTATTGAAAAAAGACCTCATTACGCTTAAAGAATTGAATGAAGTATGGCGATTGCTTTATTCAGTAGAAAACCACGGGCCACAGAATGAACGCAACGACTACTCATGTTGAGATGTCGATATCTAAGCTTAGATGATCTCAGAAAATCTGGTTAAGTGTGTGCATAATGTAGACAGTTTCTACAACATGCAGTAGCTAAATTTTTGAATGAATGCCATATATAGCGCAAGAAGTCTGGACAGAAAAGTAAATGCAATGAAATTGTGGTTGAATGCGATTATGCAAAGCTCGGTAAAGTTTTCTACAAATGTAATTTTTCCAACAACTAAAGCTAAAAGTTTGTTTCAGGCACCGTAGATGGAGCATGAAAAGAGCTTCAATAGTATGCTAAATATCTGTCAAGGGAGGAATTTGGATGAAAAAAAGTTGTTCTGAAACAAGGCTTAGCAAAACGCTCATTACTTTTGCATCAACCCAATATAATGTAGATACTGCGCTTGCCGAGAATCTTGTTATCGCTCAGCTTTATGAGCTTCAACGGAGTTTGTACTTCATGAAGCTGTGTTTCTTTGTGAATCTTATCATGTGCGTACAGTGGGATTCTTTTCAGTTTTCAGTGAATCTGTGATCCAATTCGAAAAAGAGGGCGTTCAGATTATTGAAAAAATTCGAAAGTTGATCTCTTTAATCACAATCAAGAACAGCTTGCACAAATCAGTGACTTTTGTGGTACTTACACTTTCGCTACCTATTCGGGGAGAAAGGAGTATGTAGGTATGTTTCGAGTAGAGCATTAAGTTTGCGACCGATTCCGAAAACATTCCACACACTTGCTTTAGGGTCCGGATAGGTATCAGGCAGTGGCCCAAATTTTTGAAATATACTTACATGGGTTATAAAAATGTGCAAGCGACTTGTTCATTTTTGTAAATAATTGAAATAATTTTTTGAATTTTTTGAAAATCAAATTTAGCTTTATAAAAAAACTTTTTCGGGGGCGTAGTTGGCGCCACCCCTTCTTCTGAAATTCCGGGATTAGGGACCCGCAAAAATTTTAGGAACCATATCAAAAAATTTTTCGGAGTGCGTGGCTAACGCCACGCACTTTCATCAGGAAAAATTTTTTTACCGCCCTCCTCCCGGTCCGAAATCCTAGGACCACCACTGATATCAGGGTATTAAGACCAACTTGCTTTACGTTCGGATCATCTTGATCGATCGGATCAATTTATTGATTTCAAACTTTGAATGGGGGTGGGAATGGAATCTGAATAAGGTAAGTGACATGCTAAAGTTAACGATCTTCTCTAGTGAGCTGTTTATTTTCACAACCTGTGAGCTCATTGTCAGGGGCGGGGAGCTAAGCTTTGGTAAAGGGGAAAAGTACACGCTGATTACAAGAACTGAGTTGTTAGCACCACTCGAGCGAGTAGAAATCAATGCCTAAAGTGATTTCAGGAACATATCCAAAAAACCACTAGAAGAAAATGGATTCAGTTGAAAGCCACTTACCAGCCAATGAAATCAAAACTATTACATTGGTAAGGTTCAAAAGAGTAACTTCTGCAAAAGCAGGTAAATGTGGAAGCATTTGTTATCCACGACGGCGCAGTATAAATTCATGAAGGAGCTCTTTTATTTACCTGTAGGAAGTATTTGTAAATCTCGTCTCTGTGTTCTTCGTACCATTTGGGCATCGGCAATCCGTTTTTGTCCTGAAAGAAGTAATAATCATTTCTTTCATTGAACGTTTCAACGAAAACCATTTCGATCGTAAGAGTCAGAAACAAAGCTAGAAAGTTAGTAATGAAATTTTTCTGCGTGGATTTACTGCTCATTAACTAATCGAGAAAAGTAGGAAACGAAGAGAAATGAATAATTGCAAAGATTCTGAACTTCTTTCAATTTGGAATCAATCTGACTAAGTTTGCACAAAACCCTAAGAGATAGAAAAAAATCCGTATCGGTTTTTTCTTCATAACTTCAAGAAAAGACATTAGAGAGTGATTAATTGTTACTATACGCCCATATAAAGCTGAACGGGGACCACTGACTCACCTCACTAATCAGCGATTCTGCTAATTCGAAACTTTTGCCAGTGGGAAAAATTGTATTGTTCTTGTGCAAGCCAAGACATTCAAAAACGAGTCCTTGGAATTCGGTATACTAAAAAAAATAGAGTGAATGACGTAGGTAACCTGAGTATTTTACCTGCTCATAATGTGGCTTGGGAGTCCGATTACATTTGGCCTGGATTCGTTCCGATATCTCATCACATATCAAGTCCCCGCTCAATAGCTGGAAAATAAATTTTGATTTGCTTGGGGCAGCTTGAAGGCCGTCGTTTTGAGTAAGTGAACTTTCTATTCCCATTCAAAGGCATGCGCTGAAGACGTGAGGCTGTACTTTCTCTTAACTTGCCCAATCCTTCAAATGTTCCTCCAACTCACCCAGTCTTTTGACTCCTGACTGAATATGGGAGCAACTGGGAGGATGTCACTGCCATTATTGAACATGGCTTGAGCAACAAGTGATGCGCTCATCAAGCAGCGATCATTCGCTTTGCTCCGAAAATATACCTGAAAAGTTAGTTTGAAAAGGTTGGTTTCATACAATGAAAAGGAAAAAGACTAAAATTCGTTATTGGTGGATTTCTGGCTTTTTTTCAACGATCAAGATCATGGAATACAATGTATAAAAGGTAGTTTAAATGGATGAAGAAAAGTGAACGTGGCAAAAATTAGATTCATGAAGCTCGTCGCTGACCGCCCGCGCGGCGCGAGTCCCTGAGCAATAGTTCCACTCCAACTCAATGAAGTGTGAAAACACGTCTTTCTTTTCCTATTACTTTTTTCTTCTTCTACTATGAGTTTACTACCTGTTCTGCGTGCAGAGGAGTTTGCAGGAAACCAGTGTCCACGTATCGTTGACGTAAAAATGTACCAAGTTCATAAGTATGTTCGATGCCTTTCTGAAAATTGCGGAAATTTTTTGGACATTCGCCAAAAACCACTTACAGGAGTGAGCCGGCCCAAGCCGTAAGGAAAATAGCTCCTGTACGATTCATTAGAGAGTCTGTCATAAGGCGCACGATCACCATGTCGAAATAACTGAAAATCATTACTATTCATATTCCGTTGAACAATGCTTTTAAACATTTCCATCCAGTTGAAAATTCATGAATTCTGATGGTTGCGAGCAAGGCAACAAGCGCTGGATAGTGTAGCGCAAATATTGAAAGTCTCCGAAAGATTTTTCACAAATTTTTTCATCTCTTAAAATATGCTTTGTGATGAAAGTATTTCATCTATTTGATTATAGAAAATACGCTAGTGCACCAAGCCAAAAAAATTTCTTGGGTATGTTTGCATTACCATCTGCAGCTGTGCCATCAAGGTATATTCTACACGGCCAAAATTTACAATGATCTGCCGGTTATCAATCTCACCAAATTGGAATGTTACACTTCCAAATCAAACTCTGGTGCCAATTTACCATGCCGCAGGGTAGACGGCTCGGTTTCTCGGCAGCGGGAGTTAAACTTTCGATTGCCATCGCCATAGCCCGCCTCATACCACTATACCACTTCCCCACCACCTTCCCAAAAATGTATGTACAGTCGCTTCGTTTCATATGATCATGTGTGCCATTGCACACACAGTCCACTTTGGCGTCCTCATCCTGGATTTGCAATCGCAAAAACGCAAGAGACTTACCGATTGTTATTGATTACATCAATTTGAGGTGACTAGTAACTAAAAAGGAAAGAAAATGCTAAGAACACCTTGGAAACACTTACCTGAAGGCTTGTTTCTCCCACGAATCCAGGATGGGGACGCTAAAGGTGAACTGTGTGTGCAATGACACACATGATCATATGAAATGAAGCGACTGTAGGTGTTTTTCTAACACATGAAAGACTTCTTCATGACTTAAATTGTCTTTGTCTTCTATTTACGTCCTTTTCCTTTATCTCATGTGTTCGTCTAACTTGTCATTTCAAAAAAATTCATTACAACATCTCCTTGACACTAACAACAGTGATTATGGCTTAGAAAGTAAAGCAATCAGAAATTTTCTGGAAGAATACAATTTTCTTAACGCATAGGCAGTATGAATGAAGAGTTTGGGATTCATTAAATTTAGTGAAAATTTTGTGGAGAAAAAAGAGAAAATTAAACGCACTCACCACTATAGCAGAGATCAGTTTATCAGTACTATCGGCGATGATGGGTGATCCAAACACAAGCAGAATATACAACGATAACATCATGAAATCATCTTCATTGGTTCATCTGTGCCTAAACAAATTGACCATATTTAGAAAGACTATTCGTTATGGATACGAAGAAAATACTATGTTGGTTTTGCGGAAAAGGAGCGCAGAATGAGAGAGATTGATAGTAGCTAACCTGCAACGATAAGGAAGTGGAAACAAATGGGTCAGCTAGAGATTCACTTACGCTCAAGTGAAATCAATTCGACTTCATAGGCCACATCATCTCAATCAAAGATGGGTAACATCGCTGATAATATTTTTTTAGTAACGACCTTAGGTTGAAGCGCAGTACTGATATATGAGAGTTTGAGAAAAAAATGTGAAAAATTTCAAAATGAGCCTCTTTATTGCAGTAGCATTCATTTGGAGCTGGTTACTACAGCAAATGCGTGCGTGAAAAAAATTAACAAGTAGAATTTTCAACGTATCAAATTTTCCAGTAAACGAAAAAATTCAATTCTTTGGCTGATGATTTTCTCATCATTTCATAAGCATCACGCTCCCAAATAATCAATTCTCGCATGTTTTTATTCCTTCCCGATCTATAAAAATCAAAAATTTCTTTGAAAAACTGGAAAAAGCTAGCCATTCTAATCTGCAATATGTTGTGCAAGTTCCCCCATAGAAAATCCTAAATTGTAGCAGTTTTTTCATTAGTAAAAAAACATGAAAAAATTAGGCGATAGATTTTTGCAGCATTTTATCAAGTTGCTGGAAAAAGAGTATTACGAAAGGCAATCGTGGAGGCTGGCAGATTGTTGTTTGAGATGATGAGGAGCTAAGAACTTAGAAATTCCTGTGGCTTTAGCTTCTAATAACGCAAAAGAGCGACCGATCATACATCTTTCATACTTTTGTTTATAATTTTCTAAATTTTGATGACATGTGGCATGTTGTCTGCTCTGTTTCCAGGTTCGTATTACATGCTCCTACAGCTGCTTTTCAGCTCGACCGGTCAAATTCTAAGCACTTAACAGCGAATAAATCATTGTATCACTTAATTGTCACATTTTGCGAGAGAGACCAGTGATTTCGTGTAAGAAAATATTTTCACATTTGATGAGTTCAATGAACGGCTTTTACATGACTAATGGGCAATTTGCAACGGCAAAACTCGAGCAGAGACCTTTCGCTAGTTCAGTTTCCATAAAACGTCTTCACTTAGCATAAATTTTATTTATTTATTTATTTAATACGCACAAGGCGCGCCCATACAACAGAAGAACGAAGCATCACACCAAACAACCAACAACAAAAAAAAACAAAAAAAACAAAAAGGCAAACTCCCCACTGAATCAGTTCAAGTCCAGTCCGCAAAATCTTTATGGGAATGGAAAGGGAGTGAGCTTGTTTAGACATATATGAAGTCATCACAGGTATAGAGGTTCAATGGAGTCTGTCTCATGCCCCCTGCTCTTAGCAAAAAAAATGCTCTTACTCAACATAAGCAATTGTATATGTTGGAAGCAGCTGAAGAGGTATTCGTATAACATTGAAGCTCTTCTAATTAGATAGCGAAGTCACGTATTTTCAAAGAAGAAGGGACAGAGCATTTGAATCAACCAATATATGTAAGTTCCAAAAATCCGGCGGTGTCCTGATCAATTATGTAAACTTTGCATTTAAATACATGTGATATCGTACCAATTATCGCTATGCGAATTCAAATGCAAATTAGCGTTCTCGAAAAAAACAGAGTTTTTCGATCGTATAATTTTTTGCTCATTAGCTCCAAACTTGCAGCCACACCCCTACCTGTTTTCTTCTTTCGGAATTGCAGTACAACAAATATTAGGTCGTAACATAAGTTTTGAGACACTTTTTTCATTTTCTTCCGAAAAACTCTAGAAACTTTGACAAAGTCTAATATTTGGTATAGTAGTGGACAAAGGAGTATCTGTTGGCATCATTTCCACTTTTACAGGTATGGGCTACAGTAAATTTAAAGTAAAAATTCTCTATTCTTACTTTATGCTCTCAGATTTTTGTTGGAATCCTAGAGACATTAGTACCAACATGAGGAGTTTGGAAGTTTAGGCTATTTGATGTATATATATAATGAAAAGTTACAGCCCTCCACTTGATTAGGAGGTGAGAAAAAATCTTATTAAGAAGGTTTTTCCTTCGAGTGTAAGGAAACTTATGTTTTAACCTAATACAATGCCAGCATTTAGTGCAGCGAGTAGTACTACCTTTGTAGATCGAGGTCAAAGAACTTTATCATCAATTAGGATGTTGCATAATGTTTTCATAAACTGCGAATAAGAGCATATCTAACCTCAAAATTCAATTAATTTCATTCATTGCAAACATGAGGACATAAAAAGGGCCTATTGGTCAGACTGAGAGTTTCAATGAAGGCATTTCATCGAAACGTCAAATAGCCTCACCGACATGCGTGTAAAAGTTTGGAGCTGCTTTAGAAAGTAAGAAACCGAGAAAAAGTCATTCTGTTGAGCACATTTTTATGCACCATGCATCGGCGAGTTTCTCATCATCCTATTTCAAAACAGCAAAACGTTTCCATGTAACGGACACTAACAGTTTTAAAAAAATCTAATTAAGAGCAATTTCTATAAATTCTTTTGAAGCTCGCAGCTCTTATATATCGTTCAACGCTATTTCAAAAATATGGACATCAGCTTTGGCAGTCAAATATATCTGACGAAATCTTCAAATTTCATTTTCGGTGATGCCATCATCTCGTTCTTCATAAGGAAAAAAAAGCAAAGACGCAGAAGTTGGGGTGGAGGGGGAGCAAAAATTTGTAAACTTTTCTGACTATAAGACAAATTTTAGAATCTCAATATGTTACAGTACAAAAATCGCAGCTAATATATGCAAAAACAAAATTAGCAAAGTTAGCAAAATTTCTGTGGATTTAAGGGAATACAATGAAATCTTCTAATAGCTAACCATGACAATGACATTTGGATTAATCGAGGAGAACTGCAGAATAAAAAATTGTAGAGATCAAACCTATATGATCCGAACTGTCTGATTGTTATCAGGGCTCGGCACAGACTGGATATCGTTTTGGAACGTTTGAACGAGAAGCAAAAGAGGTTTCGTTTTTGTGGCTGAAGAGAGAGAAAATTGGCGACGTTTTTTTGGTCGACGTTTCGTTTTTTTTTTTGAAGAATTTTTAGCATTATGGTTGAGAGTAAAAGAGGACTTCGTAAAATTTATGAAAAGTCAAGGGGGACTTCGCTTGCATTTTCCAAAAGCCACCTCGTGCCGAGCGGTGATTGTTATCCGTCTGACGAAAATGCATAAAATTCAAGAGGTGAGCCCGTCCAGCCTGCAAAGTCCAAAACAGCAAAATTCGAATTCTGGTACTATCAAGGCTGTATTCTGACAACTTGTGATTAATTTAGCAAGAGTGTCTTCGCACTTAAGGAATTCTCATTATTTTCGCGCAAATGCACAGCAGCAATTCTGACAACGTTATTGTGAAATTCTTCGACGTGATCTAAAAAACTGTACTTCTCTACAATGATTCATTTCAGTTACTCTTGAATGAGATGCTGGATGAAAGTTCTTGAATTAAAAAACTTGGTGTAAGGGGGAAACTGCCTATATTTTTGCCTTTTCGAAGTGAAAGCCTTACACCGAAAATTGATAGAATAATTAGGAAAATATTCAATAGGTGTCAAATTGCTTTGCAGTGCACAAATAAGGCTCTAAAGAGAAGCTAGAAAATCTGGGAAGTATGATGAGTTTCAGGGTTTGCAAGAACAAAAACGCACAAGAAAATCCGAAGTAAATCACAGCGGGAAAGATATTCTGAAGCGCTTCTCTTCAATTAACCTATTGTACTTTGATAGCTGATTTATAGTAAAAAGTTTGGCTCCAAGAAGAAAAAGTTCGAAGGCATTGTCTGCGACGAGATACACTGATTTTACAAGACGTCAATCAAACGACACCAGTTCCAAGAGTAGCTGATGAGAAACTGGCAAGGAAAACTGGATCTTATTCAGAGACGCTAAGAAAGTAGTGATTTATTCCAAGTGCAGTGATGGCCCCAATGTTAAGGAGAGCGGAAGTCTTTGCTAAACCAAAAAAGATGTTCTGGCTCTAAACGGTGTTGTCATAGGCAGAAAGTGCCATAACTGACGTCTTTTAAATACAATTTATGACGTGATGATATACAATTGAATGTGAGCATTTGTTCAAGGCTACAGTAACAAAAACCTTAAGTTTTTGTTGTAACAATGTAATCACAAGACAATGGCTATTCATTCGTTGGAAAATTCTATTCAAGGTAGAACCAAGTAAGATTACTTGAACCTTCGCAAGCAACACTGAAGCAGCATGCTTTAATAGAGGTCAGCTAAAAGACGTCACACTAACATAGTACTACTCGAATGTGGCTTAACTGGATTTTTTCGAGCATAGAAAAGCAAGAAAAAAAGGTAGTCCAAAAATGGCAAACTCCGCCCCTAACCCTCTCACATATCATTGCATACTACAAGCTCTGATAAGTTTAACCTTGAAATGTAAACTTTGTTTTTTTTTAGTAATATGCACTTACCATCTCGCATCTGCTTACCATAGTGTGCTAGTAACGTTTCAAAATGATGCCCTGCAAAAGAGAGTAAAAAAGATTCCATCTCTTCATTTGAGTATATCTCTATGCAAACTCACAATAATCACCACAGATCGATTCATTTGTATAAATCAATCAAGAATGAAAAGAGAGGAAGAGACGGGGGAGTAGAGTTTGTGGGAAACTAGTCACATCGTAAATTTATTTTGAGCAAAAAGAAAACGGATACGTCTTACACGCACAATTAAGCAATAGATACATATATATGTATTATACAATACAACGGTCCAGAAAAAAATTTTTTCTGTAGGAGGGGGAGGGTGAATACAGAGACTATTTTGGAATGAAAGCGCGTGGCTTTGGTCACGCCTTCCGGAAAATTTTTCGGATGCTCTTCAGATTTTTTGCGGATCCAAAAATTCTGCGCAATGTGTGCAGCTGCGCACACAGCTGCATCACACGAATTAAGATATGGATTGGCTATACTCAATTTTTCCAATGAAACTGTGCAGGCTTTCCATACAATTCCCCACGACAACCAGTAACCGTCAGTAGGTCAGATGACTTGATTTGGTATTACCTATGAGTTCGACCACAATCTCATGTATTTCTCTACCTTTAGTCTCCGGTAGATAAAGATACAATACGAATAAGCTTACCGTAGACGGGGCAATGTATAAGATGAGAAACGCGTACGAACCCACTACCGCATAGAGAGGAAGAATGGAAAAGGTGAGAATAACGACTATTATGGTATTCAGTGAGTAACAGGTAGACTGTACAATGCTTCGGTATTTCTGTGGAACGAGTTCGGACGAAATGAACCAAGAAATCGGCCCGACGCCGCTGCTGAAACAGTGCTTGGAGTGTGATTCAAAGAAAAATTAAAGAAAAATCAGTTCGTTTTGAATCAAAGTCCTCACCCGTAGACGAAAGCGTAGGCGATTAGCAGCACTAAACATCCATACTTGAAGTAATCGAAGTGAGGACTGATTAGCGCACAAACCACATAAAGAATAAGGATAATGTTGTCGGCAATTGTGAACGAGAGTAGAATAGTACGTCGTCCGAATCTAAAAAAAATCATGATGAGATTCTCGTGATACTGTATTTATGCACATGTCAAGAATTCATATATCAGTGGAATCATGCGATTTCAGTGAGGCGGGCTTTCGAAGCAATAAGAAATTTTAAAAAATGAGGATATTTTATGTTTTGATTTTTGGCGTACTAGGATTGAAGTCTTGGAAAATCTGAGTACCAGGGCTAACAAGGGAACGATACTCAATGTCCGTGGCCTTTCAAAACGTGATTCATACCATTACACTCGTCTTCGAACGCTGATTCCGAATCTGTCTTCTGTTTCTGCTAATCGTTTCTCTGAAAGAAGTTATAGCGAATTTTGAGCCAAGTTTGGCCGCCCAAGGCAAATATGGTCATTGGAACGGCCTCTACTGCGGCCACGTTCTGGTCTAGTAAATAGTGCGATAGCCTCATAAGTTGATGCAGGTGTAGGTTCAAACCTTTTTGTGTTTTTACTTTTGCATTACCTCAATTAAGCTTGTTCGAGAAAATTTACTTGAGCTATGGTCATTGGATACAATTTAGCGCAAATGGTAACAATTTTTCCAAATTTTCACATTTTTTGAAGAGTAAGGGCGTTCACTTAGCTCGATGATGCGAAAGAAAGTTAATTGAGGCAATGCAAAACTGAAAAACACAAAAGGATTCGAACTTGCAACTACATCAACTCATAAGGCTATCGCACTAACCACTAGACCACAGTTCACTGCTAGCGTTGGCGCTTCGACCCTATTTCACTGGACATCCACAATCCGCGCGCATTATAACATTTTTGAAGCGATTAGCAGAAACAGAAATCAGATTCGGAACCAGTGTTCCAAGACGACTGTTATGGTATACATATCATCTTAAAAGGCCACGGACACGAGTATCGTTTCCTTGTAAGCCACTGTACAAACGGCATAAAGAGAGAGAGAGATGAATTCATTTATGAGTGTGATTTTCAACTTCAAACGCTTGCCCATTACCGTACCCTGTAAGCGAACCAATCAGCGTTTTGATTCAAGATAGTGATATTCACATTCATGTATACGAATTCTATACATCCAAAGAATCCTGTCAATTTCAAAAATTGAAATTCATGTTTAGGGTCATGAATGAAAGCGGCTGCTACTGGCTTAGTCAAGGATTCTCATAGTCTAAAAACCACCCTAATTAGCCAGTAAGTCTTGTTGTTAGGTAACGAATGACATTATGCACATAGCAATGACAACCTCTCAATACATGTGGATCCAACAATAGTACCAAGAACGTAGCCTAAAGTCATAGCTGTACTACTCCACGATGCCGCTGCTTGATCAAGACCGATTTGTTCGAGAAAAAACGTTGATGACAGAAGCATCGACCAAAGCGCAACCGTGTTCTGAAAAGATTCAATTCAAAGTTCTGTAATTTGAAATTCGCTGCAACTTGTAGTGCAGAGATGCTGAGAATGACAGCTTTTTGAAGGTACGGCTCTTTAAAAATCTCTTTGAAAGCTCTCCATGATGTTGATCGTTCTTCTTCTTCCTGCGATTCCTAAACAATAGGGCTACATAATTGGTACAGTGAACTCAAAATCATTGAGATGAAAGAGTGTGCCTGAGCCAGCTGCCCAATGACACGAAATTTACCAGAATAATTTCTTTGAGCACCTTGTCCACATTGCAGTGCTGTCCATGATAGAATTGAACTGAGCGCTCTGCAGCTATTTTATCTGCACGAGATATCAAAAGAAATTTTGGAGTCTCAGGCAGAAAGAATAGAGCAACGAAGAAGAGGGCACCTAAATGGTGGTGTCAAGAAGCAATGGCGAATACCCTGCTGATTTTTGTGTCGTCTAGATATTTTGTTCGAAAAGATTGAGATTCCTAGCAGCACCAACAAAACTCAGAAAAAAATTTCCAGTGTTCGTTATTTTTGTAAATGGCTTC
The DNA here is from genome assembly GCA_958299035.1 of Cylicocyclus nassatus. NCBI lineage: Eukaryota > Metazoa > Nematoda > Chromadorea > Rhabditida > Strongylidae > Cylicocyclus > Cylicocyclus nassatus. The sequence continues at coordinate 3,844,064 of CATQJL010000316.1, forward strand.
TTGCTCAGATTGAAAAGTATTAAAGAGCTACAACAAATCATGCAATTAAAAAATAGCAAACGATTTCCACAATTAAGTTTTTGCATATTGTAGGGTGCGGAAAAGGCACTGTCCCTCAGTTTACCTCCAAAAATCTCACGGTTGGAGAATATCTACGGTTTTTAGATTCCTACACGTAGGCAAGATTTTGTAGATCCGAATAAGATAAGCTTGATTTGGAACGGTTTCCTTCTCTTTATTTAAACGAGTGGTAACAGCGAGCAGCATCCTCGACAATGCGCCGCGTCGTTCATCCTCAATTTTGTTCCGTAAACTATACCACCAGGAGTGATTTGAACTTCAAATCAAGGTAGTATGTAGAGCATAATCTCCTTTTCAAAACTCGTACTTATTACGGATCAGTGACTTGAAATTTTGGCTAAACAAAGAAAATTGTATCCCAAGCAAATTCCAAAATTTCACAAAAAGATGCTAATCAGATCTGCTTTTGCTCAATGAATTGGATCCAAACTATGGTCCGAAACTCCAGATTCAAACAAAAAGTAAGAGGAATAGTCAAAAGAGCATTGGGCTTTGTCTACATCATAATTTTGAGGCACCAAATGATTGTATCTAGTTTCTGTGTCACATTTTCTGGTCGCACCCTGCTGCACCGCAGACGCCATCTCGTTGGAAAATTTCCCAACTTTTCTCCTATAGCAACTGCGGTCTCGCTACTTCCAGCATTCGAAGACACTGCAACATTCCTTGAGCAATAGAAGATTTTTCAAATCCACGTTAAAACACAAAAAATTTTCCAAAAAAATTCACACTTCCTTTACATTTGTAAAAGAAGTTGCAAGATTTGTTGTGGGGTGTGCTGCGAAAGGGGATCCGCCGCCGGGTGAAACCGGAGAATTTTTAGGCCAGTTCTTGTAAAATGCTAGATTACATTCACATCTTAGAATTTACGTCAAATTTACCAGAAAAAACTGAATCACGCCGATTTTTTTGGTTTTATCTTGAGAGACAGTACTTTTTCCGCATCCTGTAGGTTGGCGCGAAAGTTCTTGCAAAAATCAAACGAAATTCAACAACTTTTCAAAAACTAAACCAAAATTCATAGTTCAGTATCTTAAAACATTAGAAAATCTGCACTTTATAATAGATGCTCAACTAATGACATTCTATAAGTTAGCCACCGAGAACGAAGCTTTCAAAACGGATGTTTCAAGTTTTGCGATCTCAAGTTTGGCGCTGGACAATGCAGTTTGCAGTTTCTTCACTGAAACACAATTTCGAGCCAGAAATTAGACTCATAAGGAAAGCTACCTATTTGGCCCGGCCTTTTAGTAAAAGGCTTACGTATTCTGAATCAGCTTTAAATGCTGACTCCAAATATGCTATTCCTGACTGCCACGCACCATTTCGAAGCGAGTTATAGGCTTTTTCCTACGCGAAATTGCATACTACTGAACGTAGAAGACTCCCTAGGGAGTCTTCTACAGCTACTACAGCTGTAGATACAAATCTGCAAGAAAAAGGTGCTGAGGTATCGAAATGGTACAAATTCAATCATTTCTCAGTAAAAAAAAGCTTGACGCAGGTGTATCAGCACTTAAATAATGATACGTCATGCCCGTGAGTCGATGAGCATACCAATTTTGCGCAGGAAAAAGCTCATAACTCGCTTCGGAATGTTGCGTGGCAGCTAGGAATAGCATATTTGAAATTAGCGTTTTAAGCTGATTCAGAATATATCTGTTCCTTGCCAAAAGGCCGAGCTAAGTTAGGTAGCTTCCCTTGTTAGTAACTATCCAAAATATTAGCTTTTTGGAGCGTTAAAGAGCGGGTTCGTTGAAACGAGGTTTTAGTGTTGAATGACACATCACAATTTTTTGTTTCGCTTTACCATACAAGACTGAAGCCTGCCACACCAACGCATGTACTTTTGCTGCATGAAAATCTTCAAAAATTCTTTTCTGCGCTAGTTAGCGGTGTCCGCGATTTTCTAGTACCAAACCAAAAATCGTACAACTTGAAACGCCATTTTTCAAAGCTTCGTTACCGGTGGCTATGTAACTTGTAGAATGTTATGCTTGAACATCTATAAAGCGCAAATCTTGTCATATTTATAGGAAACCGAACTATGAATAGAAGTCTCAACCCCCCCCCCCTTTTTTGCCTTCTAATTACTTGAAAATGTTTGACTTACAAAATGGCACTGGAAATGCTGTCAAAGCCACTAAATCGCGACCGAGCAATTGTTTGGTACCAAGCATCATCCCGACAAGACACATCGAAGAATAGCTAATTTCGCTCAGGAATGTCATCATACCGCGTTTTTCCGTTGGAGAACATTCCTAAAGAGTTGGCACGTTAATTCTATGATAGCGAAAAAAGCGTACCTGCAAGAATAGTATGCAGGACTGGTATGTCACGGCCTCGCACATCGACGTCAAAAATCGTCCAATGATCAGAAGTTCCGGGCGATAAAGACAAATGGCCAAAAGTCGAAGTATAGCTCCAACCAGCGCAAATCCACAACCGACGAGAAATCCAACTAAAAGATTTGTTTTGTGAAGAAAGCTTAAATTGTCACATCACAGCTGTGTTCCTTGCGTTCTCGTCAACAAGCAGTCAAACTGACCTTTTCTACCAAACCTGTCATTCAAAAGTGGGCTGAACCAGATACCAATGAAAAAGCCAACAAACCATATGTTGAGAAGTGAATTCCATAGTAATTTATAGGTACTTTCGCTCATCGTCCTACCCATCCTCTGATAGGACTCGTTCAGGTACACCTAATCGGGAATTGTGCTTAACTTTACTAAGAATACTTGACTTGGCTGACTTTCATCATCCCAAAGCGCTCTCACCTTGAACTCTTCAACTGGTGTGTTCAGATAGGTGGTTGAGAATCCGTATTCAAAATTTGAAGCAAAGGCAAGCAGTGAGAATATGAAGACTTGACGGATTTGGGCTATCCAATATGATGTCATCCTGGGTACACTTCTTTTCGCAAAAGATTTCGATAAATAAAAAATAACAAGGGATAGAAATGAAGGAATTTGAAGAGACTGTTAAAGAAGTAAACGTTAAACATTTTCAAGTATCCGAACCTGAAAAAATGGTTGAGATAGGGGAAGGCAGCCAATGTGAAAAGTGCACAGCATTTTTGTGTACCAAGATACGAATTAATAGTGCAAATTACTAAGAGGAAGGGATTTGGTGGGAGCGAGGATTCTATGCAGTAGAGTATTGCTTATTCCCTATGGAGGGTCGTTTATTTTAACAGGTAAGGTTAGGCCAAATTCGACCATTCATTTTCTAGAAAGCCATTTTTTGCACTATCCCACCATCTAAGGTAATTTTAGGTTGGCCGATAGATTATTTTTCGCTGCTGCGGCTCATACAGTTGCACAAGTTTTTGTCCAAAATTTAGTATCTCTGGAAAGAGCAGTTTAAGTGAAAGTGGAATGTGAATTTTTGGTTGATCGATAAATATTTATTATGGAAAAGGGCGCAAAGAGTCGTGATACCCGATTCTTACATTCGATTCTTACATTGGGCGCAAATGTAAGAAAAATTTTTTAGTTACAGAATAAAAAGGCAGACACTACTCCGTAATCGCTAGGTAGAAAACCTGTCCGTAATCTAACACCAGATTATTCATCTTATTATCAATCACAGCATAAAACGATACCTAGAAAGTGAAAAAACTGAGTGTTTGCGAATTTACCCATGGTGGGGCTTAACCGTCCTTTACTGATGAATAAAAATTCCAAGCAATCGATGTGTATTAGTTTTTTGAAGAAAAAATAAAGAACAACAAGTTGCATGCAAAGCGAACTTATTATTGTCCATTCTGATATTTAAGTGTGGTATCCATGTAAAGAACAAAGATCTGATAGCATACGGTGTTTATATTGAGTCCAACATCTGCTTTGAACCATAGAACATTCATATTTACAAAGACCAAGTTGCACAAAAATCAGCATACGCGAAAAAATAGTGATAGTACATCTCAGACAAGGGAAAACACAAGTGTCTTATCATCTTTGAAGCTACTGATTAGAAAAAGGGACAAAGTACTGAAGGTATGGACCAGTGATTGATACCTCGTATTTACACCAGTGACATCTCATAGCATTGTTCATAGAAGTTAATTTCCGAATCAATGGTGTGCATCGTGCACACGCAAGTCTATAATTTTACACCATTGCATAAGGAATAATTTTGGAAAAGAACACATTAAGCTTCTTACCACAGGCTCTACGGCTTTTTCCAAAATTCTACCCGATGGCATTGCTACTACTATGTTCGGAAAATTTTCTACCACAGCCTTACGACTAATGAAAACAACGTAAATTCTAGTCCAAGGGATCCCTAGCCTAGCGTTCAAAAAAATTTGTCATCTTTTTCTATACATTTGGACTTATTATTCTGGTTTAGATGCCAAAATTCAGACGAACAAAAAAAGTAGCATTCTTTTTTTCTTGCATCTGATACTCAAAGAATCAGGAATTACTGAGCAATTATGAATTTTAAGATCAATTTTTACAAACTTGAGAAGTTTTCACCCTTCACCCTCTTTTCAGCAACGTTGATCTCAATTCTAGACTTTGAAAAAGTTAGTTGCTTACCTTGTCGAAAGTGAATGTTCCAAAATGATAGTCCTTGTAACAGTGGCGTACCGAGGGGGGGGACGGGGGGGGGGCGCGCCCCCCCCCCGAGAATGGGTCGCGAAATTTTTGAAAGTTACCTATAAGGGTTATAAAAATGTGCAAATGACTTGTTTATACTGACTCGCAAAAATTTTGAGAAGCACCCCTAAAAATTTTTCGGAGTGGTGGCTTATTCTGTAAAGCAGCCTGTTGAGACGAAGATCCCTGCATTTTCCATGCTCTTACAGAATCAACATAATCGCTCTTCATTTAAGGCAGTATCCGGGCAAAAACTCGATTTTGAGATTTTGTGCTTAATCGGGCCTGTTCGCTATGCTGAATACGAAAATCCACATTGGAGAGCGCGAAAACGACAAAAAAGGACTCTAACACTTGAGGGAAATCAGCAAGTGGGCGGGGTCTTCCCCACAGTGAATTCACGCTCCCAGCTTCGGGGCGATCTTTTTGATTTCAAGTCATTCGTTTGCATTTGATCGGTAGTGATGTCAGGGCGGCTAACGCGATAAAATTGCTCTGGAAGCTGGAAGCGTAAATTCACAGTGGGGAAGACCCGCCCACCTGCTACTTCCCGCCTGTGTTAAAGCCCTTTTTCGCCGCTTCCGCGCTATTCAGTGTGGATTTTCGGATTCCGCATAGCGAATAGGCCCGGGTAAGCACAAAATCTCAAAATCGAGTTCTTGCCCGGACATGCCTTTAAGGTTATGTGCATTTATACTGATGGGTCCAAAGTACATAGAAACAGATTTCTCTTTTGACGGCGACATTCCAGCTTTGAAAAGCTTTTTACATAACGAATCACAATTGTTCTGCAAAGGATAATAAAATGATCTTATATCGCAACTGCACATTGTACATCAAATTTACCGTGCCAAGCAGAGCCAGTCTCTTACCGTTTCTCAAAGTTGCTGCGAAGTGTGCACTTACACTACTACATATATACAATTCATGACGTGGTGATATACAATTGAATGTGAGCATTTGATCAAAGCTACAGTAACAAAAACCATAAAATTTCGATGTAACAATCACAAGACATTAGTCATTTCATTTATTGAACAGTCTTTCGCGGACAGAATAGTAGCCAAGTATTTGAACCTTTCTATTTTTGGAAGCGAATTCAAAGCGGTCCAAATTGAAAGTAAGGTTCCAGCTAAAATCACCTCTTAGCATCATTGCAAAACGAAGAATACTTGATTTGCATGTAATTTCGCGTGAATTACTCGTTTGGAGCCTCTCTACACTAAATTTAGAAAAATGCACTTGAATCGTTGAGGCTACTACCGTACGGCTACAGAGCTCCTCAATTCTTTACTTCGCATCTATCAACCATCTGTTTACCATATGTATCATGACGCGTCCATCCAAATGCTTTCCTTCAAAACGGGGAAATGAATTAGAAAGTTTGAAGTTTGCTTTGAGTTCTAAGTTTCAATTAAAACTCAATACTTTGTCATTGCAAAGTTCTGTCGCGAACATCAGAACTCGATAATTCTATTACTAATACAGTCCATTACTATTTATACAAATCAAGCATAGCGACTTTTTGAGGGGAGGATAGAAAGAGTAAATTTTGAAAAGAAATACTTATCCATTTGAATTATTGAAAGGAACGTATAGTCTATGACTTACTTTTTGCAATGTATACTTACATAATATGTACAATATTTACTCGAATGTATGGAAGAAACACATCTGATGTCAAACAGGAAATAGACGTGGAAATAGGCGTGTATACGCTCAGTAGGACTAAGGGGGTAGGGGAACGAAAGCCGCCAGTTTGAGCCGAAAAAACTCATGTAAAAAAAGAGCGTGCTTACTTTTTTCCAAATTAGGTGAGGAAAACTTCCAGCTCACATACAATAGCTCACATTCTACACGTACTATATAGTAACATTTTGGTTTTGAAATACCTCCTCCCCTCCTTGCTAGATTCCGAAATAGCAGATTAGTTGCGGCAAGTAAGAAAACGCGCTCCGATCAAACAGCCTTGCGTAATCGAAGGAAAATCGTTAAATCAAAATGGCAAAGGCGTATTCGTTTCACAGAGGTCAATTTGCCACTTTCATGTCCTGAATGGACGCAAATAATCCAAATCCTCATATCAATAGGTCACTTATCCTAGTTTGTGCCACTGCATACACACCACACTTTGCGTGTCCCATTCTGGTTTTTTCACGTTGAGCATCTATGCATAGGCCATATCACCCGCCATCGTTCGCGAGGAACCATGGGACGAGTCTCCGCGCGCGCGTTTTCATTCAAATGCGTGCGTAATTTATTTGCTGCAATGCTTCAAAATAGCATAGCCGTGAACCATCACCCAAGAAGTTTCTTTGCGATCATGGTCTACATCCTCAGATATTGTTGTATTACTGAGTAACCTCACTTCAAGATGAGAAACCATTCAAAAACTCATTTTGAGGATAGGCCTCTTGAGAACGCATTGCACATGTTGATTAACGTGCTCAAACTTTTGTTGCTGGCATCTGAAGTGGCTAATTCAAGCTAAATGAGGAGATGCGAATGTTTTGATCTGTTTTCACAAGTGAGCACCACTACGTTTTCCAGTCCTGATAGTTCAAGAATGAATGATAGCATCTCTCAGTAAGTTTTCTGGTCTGGTGCTCCCTCGACGCCTCACCATCCGAAATGAGCCATAGTTGCAAGCAAGGAGAATGACAGGAAAGGCACGGGGAAAAGCTGAAACGAAAAGAAAAACAGCATGAATGGACTATAAGCTCCTGCAAGACGAAGGCGGTCGGTTCGAGGTACGACGTGGCTGTGACGCGGCTGTGACTCGGCTGTGACGCAGCCATGTCGCAGCCGCGTTGCGCATTGAATCGACCGCCTTCGTCTTGCAGGAGCTTATAGTGCTCATGCTTTTGGTGTAAATAGTCGCGCTCGAGTAGTAATTCCTTACAAGCCTTGTGACGCGCGCGCAGCCTCATCGCTTGGATCCTCGCGATCGATGGTGGGTGATACAGCCTATATATAGCATATCTCTCATCCATTGCTTTCAGAGACTTTTTTTGTTCTTCCGAGTCTCGAGAGAAACATTACACAGAACCTTCCAATACAAATAGGTCAACAAATTTAGAATAGATAAATTGTACAATTTGTGCAATTGCGCAATTCATGAAATGCAAAGACTGGAGTATTTTTCAGGTATAGTCCCCTCCACAGATCGTGCTACCCTTGGCCTGCGTCTCAGACCTGCCACGTGTGGCTAACATGTTGGCAACGTGGCAACAACATGTTTGCAACATGCCCCAACATGTTGGCAGAACATTTTGGCCACGCCATGTTGCTGCATGTTGCCAACATGTTGCTGCCAACGTTGCCAATGTGTTAGTCACACGTGGCACGTCCGCGACGCCACAAGGGTAGCACGATCTGTGGAGGGGACGATACAAATCAGTTGACTTCTTGGTTCTACCTAAAAGTCCAGCCACAAACCTCATGTTTTTTTCTACCTTTATCTGGTAGTTAGGAATACAATACACGTATGCTTATTATAAACGGAATATGTATAAGATGAAAAACGCGTACGATCCAAATATTGCGTGTAGAGGAAGAATGGGGAGAAGTGAACAACGACTATATGATGGTCTTCACCTAATAGCCGTCGGCTGTACGATGCTATATTTTTGCGGAAGGAGCTGAGGCGAGATGAACTATGAGTCCCGCCTAACGCTACTGCTGAAAAGTGCTCGAGTGACTCAATGTAAAAAAAATCTTATTAAAATCAAGCTGTCCTGAATCGAAGTCCTCACTAGTAGTAGAAAGCGTAGCGATGAGCAGGTCTGAACATCCGTACTTGAAGAGGAGTTGAGCAGCACGGAATTTGCGTAAAAACCGTTGGAAGGTATTCATATAAGACACATGTTTGCTGTTATTCTGATTCTGAAAACAAGTTCAAGCTATTATATTGTAGTTCTGCCTCTTACAAGCAAAATAGGACTGTACCTTTCCACATGAGAGGGTAGAGAAACGAACATCAATTAGGCACCGCCTCCGCGAGCTGCTGGTCTGCCTTTTGTCCTACTGTTGTGCATCGTGTTAGGACCAGCAGTCCGCTCTTCTACCCTACATGAGATGTATATGGAAATTCTCGTCTTGAACGGGCTTGGGAGGTGACGTTCCGAAAATGCAAGAAACGAGGTAGCCCTGACTTTCTCAAAATTTTACGAGGTCTCCTTTGCCCTTATGGAAACGTCGACTAAAAAATCCGATCTAACTTGTCTTCTCGTTAACTGCTTGAGCGTAGTCCAAGACTGGTACAAACTCAAGCGCACAGGATAGAATACAGACTAACGTTTCGGCGAACTCGCTTTCTTCAAAATCTAAGAAGTTAAGTAAACTATCCGATCAAACACCTTGTCGACTGCAGAAAGGAGCCCAACCCTCTAAGCAGAACAACAGCCTCAACGAAAACCAAGATTAAGCTAGTGCTTACCTTAACAGATGATATTTGGTGGGTGCAGACCACTTTTGTATATCAAAAGCTGCACTGCCTTATTTTATGTTACCTAGTGAACGGTTCTGACGAAACTCCATCAAGGGACGGGCATATACTTCACGCAATTTCAGTTGCGACGCGACTTGGCAATATTCCAACTGTCCATAACTCACTGTAAGCACATTTTAAATGCACAGAGGATAGGACATTTCATCAATGCACGTAAGTTATACACACTATGCATGTGCATAATGCTAGCGTTGGATCTGAAGACTTCTGACGAATTTCCAGATCGCGTCGCGACTGAAATCGCGTGAAGTATGCCCAGCCGTTTATTTGAAAGAGGCCACAGAGGCTTATATGGTGGTAGCTCGTTAGTAATGGCTAGGCACTCGTCCTTCCGGTTGATTTTTGGATTTTGGGGGCTATCCAAAACGCTTCGAGTGTCTTGCGCGCGAGGATTTCGGGTTCACGCGCCAGGATTCGAACCTGCACTCCCACCTCCGCGTCGTCATGGCTGAGCCTGCAATGCATGCCCAATGGAATAGCTACGTTGCCCTTGCTGAGACCACCTAAGTGTTCTTTGATGCGCGTGCATGGGGGTGACCCGTCTCGCCAATATACATGTCTCCACATGATGTACACGTAATAAGGTAGACAACGCGGATACCATATAGTCTTCTTTCTTGCCGAACGGATGAATCATGCAATCAGGAGTTGTCTACAGACGAGCATACTCCCGGTTTCGTACTAATTGTTGCTTAAGGTTTGCGGGCGGATTGTCGACCCTTATCATATCGTTAAGATCTGCTTGATGAAGTGATCTGCGAATAGCCCTACTAAACTCTCCTAAGGTGTGTGGTAGACAAAATGGAATCTGATCTTTAGCTTCCGATCTAGGCGGTGTACGCTGATCTCGGTACCTGTAAGGGTATGAGTTTTCGTGCTGTATCCATTGGATCTTGCTACTGATTGTGCGACCGCCAGCGACCCCATCTTTTCGTCCCTATCAGAAGAGATATCCAGCTTGCTTATAAGCCATCTGTGCCGAGCCCGGCCTCAAAATGCTGATTTTAGATTTATGTTTGCTATCCGCAATGATTCTCTTGTAGGAAGTCATGTACATTTCTGGGCGACAAAGTTGCACTGTTGCAGAGGGTCACAATGAGCGTTGCGAAATTCTCTTGCTTTTTTGTCTACTATGTGCCAACGAATTATTTTGAACTAGCTGACAAGCCCGGCTCCGCCCACCCCTGTCGGTAATATTTTCGTAAAATCATCATGCTCACTTACTCACCCCCTCCCCCTCCTCCTGTGCCAACCCCAGCCTCCTAGGCGAAATTTGCAAAAAAAAACTGATAAAATCGATGTTGATCAATGACGAAAAGTAGCCTACGACATCCATCCCGACCTGAAGTGTATGTCTGCCAAGTTTGGTCCGGATCGCACTAAAAATAAAATTTTCTATTTAGAGCATACATAAACACAGACAGATAGACAAACGCCACTCAGCTTTGTTTATACAGATACAATGCTAATTAGGCAGATGCTGCTCCGTAGCATGAACCAGGCAGATTGGCCAGCATTAACGATTTTACTGTACAGCATCGCACAAATTTTTTACCAAGATTTTACATATTCTTGCCAAGGATCACTTTGCAGACTGCGAAGCGAACTAAGCATTTCGAGACAAGTATCTTCATATATTACATCTATATTACACTCATGTGGGAGCGCCACGGCGACCTAGGGTGTTTTCGTGCTCTGCAAACAACCACCGTTTTCTGAAAACAAATTACAAAACCAACTTCTCAATCAAGTACATCCGACAGCACGTAATTCAGGGTTATAGTTGTTTTACTCCAGAATGCCGCTGCTTAAGCAAGACCATATTATTTGAAAAGAATTCGATGACAAAAGCATCGACCATAGTGTCCCTATATTTTGAAGAAAATACATTGCCACAAAACGATTCGCTGCAATTTTACTTCAGAAGTCACCACATATAGTAACAGCAATTATCCCAGAGTTTATTGAAAATCTGCCTATATTGCTTGAACTGCTCTTCAACGTATAAAGATTGATCATGTGAAAATCACACAAAAGTTTTTATCGAATTGTTTTGAACTAGCAGCGGGTTTGCAGGGATAACGACTATGATAGAAGTTTCTACCGCCCAGAGAGAAATGCCAGCATACAACCTACCCTACTTTCAGGTGCACAAGCACCTGTACACACACAGATAAACGTGTATAAACATATTTAGACACGTAAAAACGCATACATAAATTTTGAACATGTCATATACAAATACTATCTCTATACACATCGTTTGTTCCCCATCAAGATTCCCATAGATACCACGTCATCTCGCTGCCTTTCGCTCTTTTGAACGTGTTAATCTTGGATAGTTCCGCTGAAATCTCAAACGTGTCAAAAAGGGCGAAAGGCAGAGTTGCACTACGTACGCACGCTAGTTCACATGGGAACCTCTGGGAACTGTGGCGCAGTTCTATTCATCACCATCATACAAATTGTCACATTTCCGCAAATTCTCCCACAACTTTCCTCTTTACAAAAGAATAATCTCATCTTGGTACTACATAAACTCTGATGTAAGCTCCGAGATCGCGCAAACATTTGATTTTTACTAATTTGAAAGTTATCAAGCTTTTCCAAGCTATCGAAAATCGAGGTTCACGGTTTTGGAGAAAAAATGAAGCCGTGCACAACCTGAATCAAACACCGACAACATATTTGGATTTAGCGTTTCAAGCTGATTCCAAATACACATCCGCCTTTTTCAAAAGAACGACCTATGTTAGATGGATGACTTTCTTGTCAGTTGAAAAAATGCAATTTGACATATTGAACACGCACATCATACATTTTTGCTTACATGAGATGAAGATTATCACACCTCAACCTTATGCTTATCACTATTACAATCAGCGTCTCAAAAAACTTCTTCCCCATCCCAGAACCAAGTTTTGCCACATCTAAATCAATCTAAAATTTTCTCTCATTATACCGTTAAGCTACCATGACTTTTACATGCTACGGCGAAATTAGAAAACGGCTGTATTTACCGCTCACATCATGATATTTATGAAACCATGGAATGCATGCTCCCCATTCAAAAAGGCAAAATGTGTTCGCACTGCATCACGGTGCGATGGTTGATTCGCATCATATTTCTCTTATTTTATACATTTATTCACAAGGATCAGTGCTATACAATAGGTTACGTAGAGGCTTGACGACATATTTACACTAGCGATCCTAAGGGTTGCTGTAAGCGGGTCGGGGCGGATACATCAGTATTTGCTTAGTTGGGATTGCATCTAACAATGAACGGCGTTGAAATTTCTTTTCTACGCACAATGAGTTCCCTACAGAATTACTAGATATATTAGGTTGATTCATAATTAATGCACGTTTTTCTCACCTCTTCTTTCAAGAGCTGGTACTTGATGTGTAACCAATTTCCTCAAAAACTTTTTATGCTATCTGAAAGAGCGCTTTTTCTAGTTTCTTACATGGCCTTTCGCTTTCGTACATCCCCCTTCATTCCAAAGTTCTGAGCCTTCAAATAAAAGACACTAAATAACAAAATTTTTGCTTTTCACTCTTTTTACCCTAAACCCATGAGGAATAGGCGGATTAATTATAAAAAATATGCATATGGACTAGAAGACTTTGTGCTGCAAGATGCTATTTGAACAAAATTCTCCATGTATTCTAAGCCGAGAAATTCAATTGCAAACTTTAATGATCGTGGCGGCCCTTTTCGTGCCATAAAAAACCTTGTATCAAAAGGCGATTGCAGGTCTTTTGCACTATTCAGCAAGGGTAGACCTAGTTCATTTGATGGTAGAAAAGCGCTAGGGTTTTCTCACTTTCCAGTGGAGAAAAATGAAATAATTTCAAAAATGACCAGTTTTTGAACCCGCCGAGATGCCAGAAAAAAAGTGAATACTTTCGACTTTTTCGCGATATTTTCTTTCAAATTTTTTCCATAAAATCCAAGCTTGGCACTACTGCTCAAGAGACCTTTGGCTACACGATGAGCAAAATCTGCTTTATCCTACTTCGTTTGTACATAAGTTATGCTTTCTCAAAGTAGAGCCTTCTGAAAAAGGTTGTTGGCAGACATCAGGCTAGAAAATCTTTTTTGTGATAGATACAATCACGCAAAAGTACCTGTTTTATAGCCACTGACTTGATGGTTGCAGCAGTTTTTATTGCGTCCAGAAATGTCTTTTCAAAAAAGAATCAGCTTCGTTGAAAGTTGAAGTATAGAAAACGTGCATTAATTATGAATCAACCTAATATTTAGCGACCCCAAAGGTCGCTATACGTGGGACGGGGCAGAAACAGTATTTGCTTATTGGGACTGCATCTAATTATAAACGGCATTAAAATTTCTTTATAGAAAACTTGATAAGAGGTAAAACAAAAGGCAAACCCAGAATTATAATATCTGATCATTCCTTCCAAATACCACAGCCGGAATTCAATTTTAAAACAGTTTGCGTCCCTTGCTTAGTCACAATCAACATAATCACACCTTCCGTGCTGCGTCTTCACTCCGTAAAGCAAATTTTCTATGGCATAAATCCCTTCGAAATAAGGGTTTCCACCGAATTTCATGAGAACTGTGGGAAACAAAACTTTCCACTGCAGAAAGTGTTCGGCCACAGACAGGGCATGTTATGCTCAACCGGCGAGACCACAGCTTTCATGCTGGGTCTTCGTTCTGGAGTAAACGCATTTTCTGTGGCGTAAAATCTTTCTAAATCGAGGTTTTCACTGAATTTCATGAAAATTGTTGAGAAAACAAAACTTTTTGACCAAAAAGCTCGCAAGATTTTCGCTTGGAAAATGTTGAGCTCTCAAATACTTCGACCATTTCTAGCAATATTAGTTGAAGCGTACATGTTTTAGCTCCTGGAGCGGAAGAAACAGTGTATGCTGTAGCGTATAAGTGAGAACTGAGGATCGTAATTGTGAATTGAGAATATTATAGCAGAAAGTGGCAAATACGTCGTTGTCCGAATATTACGATGCCGACGTGCTCACTCTCGAAATAGAGATGAGTCAAGCTACAGTAATTTCGAAACACTTGGCATTGCCGTCGGCGATCAATCCGTGGTTTCATAATCGTTCTCTCGTGTGGCGCTCCTTTGCGCCTTAGCACTTTTCATCATTGCGCTCAAATTCTTACGGCATGAATCTCTGCGAAAAAGTGTGATGTTTTGCGCGCTCAGCTGTTAGAAAATTTCCCTCCGTAATGCTGAAATGGGGCGTCGGAGTCGGAATCGAAGGAGAGTCCAGTTTATTCAAAAAAACGTCACCGTGCTTTTCGCGTATTTTTATAGTAGTAGCAAAAAGAGTAGCAAGAGTAGCGAAAATGAGTTCAAACCATTACTAGCGAAAGTGCACACTAACTCTTCAGGCGTGGCTACCCCATTTACAGGGCCTTACAACCTGAGTGTCCCACCCGCCCCGCTAGGACGCCACGCTTAGGTCCGCGCAGCGTTCGTGGCGCTGGCTGCGCGTCGACTGAAGCTTGGCGAAATCCGGGCGATACGCAGCAAACGCCACGCGCGGCCTGAGCGAGGCGGCCGCGTTGGAGGAGCCGCGCAAGCGAAACTTGCGACTCTCAGGTTGAAAAGCCCTGTAGTTAGACTTTCATGGGCTGGCTAGACTCTATAAGGCTGCGTCAACAACGCTTTGCGTACGTTGTGGGTGTTCCATTCACAGTGTAGTACAGTATCGCTGTTTTGTTACGACAATCTCTAGCAGAAACATCAAGTTTTCCCTTTCCTAAAACTCAAAAAATTATGGAGTTTTTAAGACAAAACACACATGAAGCTACTAAATTCACATTGAATCATCAATCGCTCTTCAGTACTACATAAAACATTACGGTAATAACTCGCAGTGCTACTGTGAGATAGGCCGTTCGTAAAGAAAAGCCTGAAAGGAAAATCTGAGAAACAAGGTTTAACAAGGTTTCACCCCGCTTATCTCACTACACAGCAGTTTACGAGTTTTCGAGGCTTTCCAATTTTGTGTAATCAAGTTTTTGAGGAACACCGAAATGGCGATTGGCACGCCATACCTGGACTACGGTGTGATGCGAGTTTCATATATGAAAACAGCTACTGCGAGTTTTTACCGCAACTAAAGTGATGAAGAACGATTGGTTTGCTCCATATTGTAAATCTAAGTTGAGGCCTCTACAAACGATACATAGAGATAGGCAAAAAGAAATCCTGAAAAGAGAGTGAACAATGATCAAACCTTTTGAAACGTCCTGGATAAAGCTGAATGTGTGTCTACCAGTATTATGTAGAAAATTCCATTTTTGAACCGATCCGGCCCAAACTTTGCATCACATACTTCGGGCTGAGCGGGTGTCGTAAGCTACTTTCCTCGCTCAATATCGATTTCATCGTTTTTTGCAGCTTGAAAGCGGGTTGGCACGGGGTGGTAAGTGAGTGTGCTGATTATAATTCAAGTATAGGTTTTGAAAATCCATTACTTTCATCGAATTTTGGTTTTTTGCGAAATTTGAGCTACGAGGCCGGGAGTTGGCCTGGGCAGTGGCTTTGAAGGCAGTGGCTCTGAAAAATTGCTAAAAATTCTTCATCCTTGGCCTTCTAGATCCGCTAAGTCCAGGCTGTGCTTGAAATCCTTCGAAATTGTCAAAAAGTGTTTTCTGTAGCGTTTTCTAGCCTTGGAGTTTGCTGAAGGGGCTGGCTGAGCGATTTTCGCAAAAAACAGAGAGGCTGCAGGAGACTGTATAGGTAGAGTCACTATAACAATTCGGCGGCAACTGGCTGCTTGGCTCAGGCAGCTAATTGTGCCTCAGTTGGCGTGAATCGCTCAGCCAGCCCTTACAACAAACTCCAAGGCTAGAAAACGCCACAGAAAACACATTTTGACAACTTCGAGAGATTTCAAGCGCGTGGACTCAGCGCACCCGGAATGCCAAGGAGGGATGAAAAAGTCCCAGTCGCAATTTTCCCGAGCCACTGCCTTTAACACATTCACGACAAAGTTTTTCGATTGCTACGATTTCAAACAGGGGCCTTTTTTGCTCTGCCAAACTGACGACCCACCCGTGGATCGTGTTGTCCAAGACGGTGGTCTTTTTGGAAAGGTCCAGTATAGAATCCAGAACCTCAAAGGGTTATCGAATGTGCTGATTACAAAAATGGCACTCACTTTACTTGTTAAGGCCTTAGCATGGCCTCGTACACACCTTTTGTGAGGGAAACTAGCAAACCGTACATTCATTTATTTTTTCATATTCTCACCTAGAAACACTTGTAAACGCTTGGAAATTGTACACCGACTACGTGAAGAGAGTCGCCCTCTAATGGAATTCAGGTTGAAAATGGTAGAGTCGCTATTAAATCTCAGGGGAACAACCTCTGCTTCTAGATACACCCTAGAAGAGATACATGGCCTCAAATCTGCCAAAAGGTGTTGGTTGCTACAAAGAGCTTAGCAAGAAGGGATCATGGTTTGCTAATAAAAATGCTCGAAGAGTCAATAGAGGTGCAGTCGCTGTTTGAAGCAGCATAGGTAACAGCAATTATAAGTCTCCACTCTGAATTCTGTAATTAATTACGCTCCATGTAATGCCATTTTGTGCTCATATGTGTAATTGAGGTTCATTAACTCATTGTACGCAACCAGAGCTCAAGATTCCTTATAAGCGAATCACTTGTTATGATTTTGCTTTAACTAGATGTTATGTTTGTATTGTCTGAAGTACTTCAGAAAAACAGACAAAAGTCATCTATAAAGTGTTATTTGCAATTGGTATGCATGAAAAACACCGCAAGCAAACCAAGGCAAAGCTGCATAAGCAATTCAAGCGTAACAAAGTAATTCTTGATTATTTCAGGTCTATGCTATCATCTTGCTCAAATTGCCACAGCTCAATTGTTCCTTTGTGCAACAAAATGACGAAATGGACTGACAAATACAAAATAAGCATCATAAAAGCATTGTCTGTTTGTTACAGCATTGTTTACAAGAATGTGCCCCCAAATTAGAATAAATTGCCCTCAAATTAAATTGAAATGCCATCATTCTACATGTTCCTGAGTGAGCTTATGCCCTCGCGCGCTGCCTACGGTATACCTACCGTAATTCTAAGTCATACACTTCATATTTTTAATAGGGCTCCAGAGGACTATTCGACATAGCAAAGCAAGCTCTACAAGAGGGCACGTGGAATTTCGCGCCAGCCTGGATCCACCAAAAGTATTAGGCTATAACCTGATTTGTACATTGGCTCAAAAAATTGGGAAAAATTTATGTCTTTGTTCAGAGAAATCCTACTAATCTTCTACTTGCTCACACTAATTACAGTCCTATCTGACAGTCATATGTATCGTTGCTGTATTTTATTTTCTCAGCTAAAAATCGAGGAAACTAATTTCTTGTACTATGCAAAAACGAAGCAGTGCTGTTTTCACACTACTATTTGTACACTATAAACCTTCAGAACCTTCAACCGCGGATTTTCAGCTTTCCACAAGCCCTCGTTTTCGAGAATTATTAATTTTAACATGAAACGCTCAAGTTGGGAGAGCTAAATTCGGTAGTTTTCAAAAACTAAAGCTTGTGTGAAATGAAAATTTGCGGTTGTACTTCTAAAGGCTTATAGTATACAAATACTGTGAAACAGCATAGCTTCATTTTATAGCACAAAAATTTTGATTTTCTCAATGTCTAGCTGAGAAAAAAATACAGCAACGATACATATGAGAGTCTGATATGGACTGGAATTCGTGTGAGCAATAGAAGATCCATAGCGTTTTTCTGAACAAAGATATGAATTTCCCACAATTTTCCGAGCCTTTAGCACAACTTGAAATTTGGCTTCAAACTCGCGGTGTATCCAAGCTGGCGCGAAATTCCACGTGCATCCTGTAGAGCTTACTTTGCTCTGTCGAACGGTACCCTGAAGCCCTACTCAAGATGTAATTGTATGACTTATTGCTCTAAGAATATAAATGTAACAAGATATGTTACAACCTAATATTTTGTCCTCTGCATAGACAGCAAAAAAACTATTTCCTCCATTGAGCTAAATGGTGAAATTAGAAATCAAAGTGGTTTTTTCGAGATCAGTCATATCATACAGAACAGTGAGAGCTCCTTTATCCATAGTGATTGTCATGACAAACGACTTCATTTGAGAGTGTCCACGCGCACATACATAAGCTAAGAGTGTGTGTGTGTGAAATAATATGCTATAAAGTTGAACAGTAAAAACTTTTGACGAATGTATGGCGAGACGTGGATAAGTTTGAACTGGATTTTACCATTTCTTGCTATTGATGTGAATTCAATGTCTTATGTTTGCTTTGTTCTAGGAACTCCTTTTCAGAATTTTTCGCAAGTATGTTATATGTTATAGTTAGTTATGTGGTTAGTTATATAGTTCGTTAGTCCGTGTTAGAGAGTATTCATAACAAGACAGTAATCGAAACAAGAACTACGCGAATGATCGCAGATAAGTTGCGAAAATACTCTGAACGGAACACCCATAATGTTAAACGCAAAGTATTGTTGACGTAGCCTTGTAGTGTCTACCTATCCCATCATATTTGCGATAGGGGGTGTAATGGATCTTACCCCCTTCACTTTCAGGCTGAACTACGGATGACCCCCTTCACCTGTGGCTGAGACTGGTATTGTAATTTGAGAATATAAGATGAAAGTCATTAATAAAAGGTTCTAGAGGCTGAATACCTCATAAACAAATACACTCATAGATCTACAAAAGAAACAGTATTTATGTTTATTCATATAATTTAATTATCAAAAAAATAATTACAGAAGCACAAACTCTTTCCGAGCGTTAATAAATACGTCAAACTAAAAAATAAATAATCTCAATTTAGTAAGGGGACAAGTGGCGTAGTGGTATGAGGCGCCGCTATGACCAGATCGGATAGTTCGATCCCCGCCCCTGGGCCAACCAAGCCCTCTACCCTCCGGGGCCGGTAAATTGGTACCAGAGTAACTGGGAGGATAAAAGCACTGACTTGGTAAACGGCTGGCTCCCGCAAGTCACTGTAATAGGCTCGCACGCATACAATTGCCACTTCGACTATGAAGTTAATGTGTGCGTTCGGCGCATACACCCTCAGAGGGTACTGAAGACGCCGAATCCTAAATCCTTTATCCTTTATCCATTTTAGTGATATATCCAATACATCTTGGTTAAGCTTCAATTCTTTCGGGTATATTGCAACCTTCATTTACGATTGTAAGCTCCCCAAATTGTAAGGATATCCTGCAAGCCACCTCTCTAAGCATCCTCGTCATTATCGTTAAAGTGTAGAAAACCTAAATAAAGATAGTGAAAAAATAAGAAAATGGCTCTCTAATAAACTCACTCTCTTTTTCTTTTCAACTAGTTTTCTAAAAATTCACCTTTTCCTAAAGGGCGTCAGCAAAGTGCTTGCCAGTGCTGTTTTGCGTAATTCTTCAAAAAAAAACGCATATTTATTCAATTACTATTATTATCATAATCAATATCAGCTAGAAAATTGAGTAAGACTATAACTTTCATAAAAACAAAAAGAACTGGGGGCGCGATTTAATATTTGTTATTAATAGAGGGCCACTGTAGGCATCGCTCAATAGAGCGGCTTCCCCGGTTTCCAGTTGCAAGTAAAAGGCGCAGAAAACCTTTTGATGTGAGGGCATAAACGGCCGCCAAACTTTGTAGAAATCCATATTTATCTAAAAGCTACCTACCGTAGCCCTAAAGTAAGAAGCTATCTTGCAAATCAGGCCATTTACTCGTGACAGATCTCGCCGAAATAGACGATTTTTAAATTCAGGAGAAATTCATGAGAACGTGTATTAGTAAACTCATAATATGAGAAATAGTACAGGTGAGGATATAGCCTTATGCAGAGTGTCCCAAAAAGATGTGCACACTGTTTGATCGTTAATAACTCTTTTGCTTTCATGTCTTTTAGCGAGCTTGAGGCATCATTCTGTAGAGCGAGCTTCAACTTAGATTTACAGCATGGAGCGAATTACCAATCACCAATCGCTCTTCATTAGTGTAGTATTACGGTATGAACTTTCAGCATACAACATCACAGTGGTATAGGCCTTTTAATGCAATAATTTCAAAAAAAAACCTGAAAACTTGTGTACCAAGGTTTCTAAGCGTGCCGATTTCACTGCATTACTTTTCATCAGTTTTTCGAGCTTTTTTGGTGGCGTATTCACATTTCTGACGAACAGTGGGAAATCAGTTTTTACCCTAAATCTGTAATAACTTAAGAAAAAAGCACTGTACAGAAGCGCAAATTTCATATTTGGAAAGAGCGACTTCGACCAGTCCACTTCAAGAGTTTCTGGCTTGTTTGGCTTCTTCTCCGAGGCGTTTTACCGCAAAATACCGCTTTCAATGGCTTGAAATCCTCCTCGAAGTTCATACAGTAATCTTACAGTAATGAAGAGCGATCGATGAATCTCTCCACACTGTAAATCTGAGATGAACCTCGCTCTACAGAATGGTCCTTCAAGTTCGGCAAAAGACATGAAAGCAAGAGAGATATTAGCAGTGAAACAGTGTGCACATTTTTTTGGGACACCCTGTATGTAATATTGGTTGCGTTGTTCTGAATTATTGACTTACTGGACAACAACTTTTTGCTTTAGTCTTCTTTCAATGTTTTCCAGGGGTTCTTTTATCGCTTATTATGAATGAACGTCCTTTCTGCCTGACTTTTCTTTTCCGCGAGGTGTCGTCCTAAATGATTTCTTCGTACCACTAAAACGAGATTGTCAAGAAGGTGTACATTTGAGAGAAGACTGCACATACTTCCTCGATATCAGGAGGCCAAGGGACGCTGCGAGCTGCCACTAGAGCGAAGCATGCGAGAAAAAGAACGAATGTCGAACGAGATCATCAGCCTGAAATAGATCTGTAATGTCAGTGCAGAAAAAGGACTCACTTTCTTGAGTATTAAGTATGAAAAGCGGAACGAGTGGAACAACGGTATATCGAGTTGAAATTATCGAGTAGAAAAATTCTTAAGAAATTCTCCATCAATACGATTCTTTTCACTTTCTCAGTCGTCAAGTAGCAAAGTTACACAAAGAATAAGAGCGAGGGGAAGGCCAGCTCGTAGCAACAGGAATGTTTGAACTCAACAAACAACTCACAAAATTAGAAATGATAAGAAAGACAGGTTTTTATTTTTAAAATAACTTTAAAAGTTTAAAAATATTATCAATTAGACGATTTTCTAGGTGTTGAGTTTATGTAATTCTTGCAAGCTTTTATTACTAAAATCACATAAAGATGATGCGAGATAGCATCAGTATGCTGCGATAGGAGATGGAGTGGATAGAAACAATTTCAACAATGTTAACTTCTTTTATAGCGTTTTCGATCACACTTACGTCATGTCTACATGATAAGTTCAATAGAAATCATGTGCGCAGCTATTTTCAAAAGTGCAACAAATAGTTTTTTCACGGGTACACTAAGAGGAGAATGTCATGTAGGGCAATCGAAAAATCGTGACGATGGCGTGACCGCGTGCGACACGCTTGTACTTACCGCAACCGCATTTTTTTGTTTCATCTCTATTTGAAGGTATTCCTGTTTGCGTATGACACTATTTAGACACTGAAAGAGACTGAGCCATAGATGCGATAGGTGGAGAAATTCCTCTGAACCCCTTCACTTCAGGGTCGGAATCTGACGACCCCTTACACCTGAGGTTGAGACTAGAACCAAGGCATAACGGCAGAATCAAACAACTGTTGTAATGACACTTTTTGTTTGGAAAGGAATTGCCAGCTGCTCTTCTTCTCAAATATCAAGGTGCAAGAGATTATCGAACCAGCAGCGTTTTGTTGAAAAAACGCATGTTCGAGACCTTCTGCGCACTCAAAGTGGCGTTGCTAACGAAACATAATTGAAAATTAAAAGGATGTCTGATTGCTTGAATCAACATTGTAGTCTGTCTCAACAAAGAGTTAAGCAAGAGTAGAAAATTTGGACTAGCTAGTGATGTATGCATGTTTGCTGACAATAATCGTACCATATCTCCTTTCATCAGAGAAAATAATAACAAATAAAAGAGCAGTTAGATTACTCGTTTCTCAACTTTCGAATCATATATAAAACTTCGAAAAAAACCTTGGCTTGAAAAGATAATTACTCAGAATTGGCTAATATCGTAGCTAAATAAAACTGCTCGTATCTCGCTTTACAGAAAAGCTAGGAAAAAAGAGACGGTCTACATCGATTCCTCGTGTTCTTAGCTATCGCATGGTATATGAAGTGTTAGTGCATAAAGCTTTCCCAGTCCAAATAAGTCTTGCTCCCGCGACCCATAGAAAGCCGGAGCGGGGTGGAGCAAGCCAGTATTGATTCCATCTCATTTTTTCAAAGCCACAAGTTTTTTCACCCAGCACTTTATACCATTAGAAAGCCCACAAAACAGGGATTCGATGTAGACCGTCTCTTTTTCTCTAGCTCTACTCTACCTAGAGATACATGCCATTTTAGCTAAAAACATGTGTGTTTTTGTCAGGACATTCGTGCGTGAAGAATGAATAAAGATGCCTGATTGTCTAATAGAACACAGAGCAAGACCTTGCCAGTAAACGTAAAACGTCTCTTTTTTTCTATCTTTGTCCTTTCCTTCGAAAATGAAGCGCAAAATAACTACACAAAATCAGCTGGTGAGTAGGCGTATAAAATTGCCCGTATCTCGCTTCACTAAGAAGCTTTGAAAAATGGGACGGTCTACGTCGATTTTCCATGTACTCAGCTTTCGGATGGTATAAAGCACGTTAGGGCTTTTCTGCTTCCCGGCTCTAAAAAGCACTTTCTCCGGTGACCGATAAAAGCCAATAAATTGGGGGAGCTGGGTGGAGCAAACTAGTAGTAAATATCTCCACCCCCTTTTTTCGAAACTGGCAAGTTTTTTCGCTCAGCAGTCCATATACCATTCGAAAACTCAGAAAAAGGGGATTCGAAGTATTAGGTTGTCCGGAAATTAATGTCCGTTTTGAATTTCAACCGCAATAAGTCATACATTTTTCATTCCTGATTAGGCTCCAAGATAGCATTCGATAGAGCAAAGCAATCTCTACAAGATGGCAATCTTGCCTTAGCGACGGCTCTGACCCATCTCGAGTCTTGAGCCAAAAACTAAAAAGGTTCAAATGCCTGAAAAATCGAAAAAAATCATAACTCACTTCAAAAGAATCCTACAAAAATTCTAACTTGCTCACGTAAACACTATCCACATAAGACATATATGTACGCCATTGCCGTATTTTTTCCTCTGTTAGAAATCAAGAAAACGAAAATTTCCATGCTTTTGCTAAAGTGATGCTGTGTCGTCCCCACATAAGTAGATGTATACTACAAACCTGTAGAAGTGCAAACGTAAATTTTCAACTCTCTATAAGCTTTAGTTCTCGAGAAATTTGAATTTTAGCTTGGACCACCTGACTAATGAAAGCTATTTCAATATTTCTCGAGAACTAAAGCTTGTGGAGAGCTCAGAATTTACGTCTGTACTTCTACAGATTTGTAGTACACATCTACTTATGTGGGGACGACACAGCCTCACTTTGGCAAAGGCATGGAAATTTTCGTTTTCTTGATTTCTAACAGAGTAAAAATGCGGCAATGGCGTACATATATGTCTTATGTGGATAGTGTTTACGTGAGCAAGTTAGAATCTTTGAAAGATTCTTATGAACTGAGTTATGATTTTTCTCGATTTTTCGGGCAGTTGAATCTTTTTAGTTTTTGGCTTGAAACTCGATGTGAATCAAAGCTGTTGCTAAATCAAGATCGCCGTCTTGTAGAGCTTGCTTTGCTCTGTCGAATGGTATCTTGAAGCCTATTCAGAAATGCAAAATGTACGAATTATGGCGGTTGAAAACGAAAACGGACATTAATTTCCGGACAACCTGATACATCGACTTCTTTTTTGCCTCCCTCTACCGAGAGATACACTGCATTTCATTTGAAATCATGTCCATTTTCAACAGCTGATTTCTGCCAAACGAAGACCTAATCATTGCTGTTTATCTATCTATTTTACAGAGCATGTCTTCATCAACAGACGTGGACCGTCGACTTTCTGGTGGCATTCGTTTGGAGAGCAGAAAGTGAAGACACAAAATCAGCTGATATGGGAGCACATAAAATCCCTCATGTCTCGCGAGACAGAAGACCTAGAAAAAAGTCGACAATCTACCTCGATTCTACATGACCTCAGCTTTCGAATGGTATGTAACTTGTTGGGGCATTTTGCTTCCAGAGCTCACTTACACCCTTCAACTTACTAGGGTAAGTCAAAAGTAATGAGAACTTCGTATCTCCTCTTAAACCTATTCTCAAAGTAGAATGTAAACAAATGCTTTAGATGGTAGATACGGCTTTTCTTCCTCTTTCTAGCAGTCATAATTTCCAATCAAATCCCTTCGTAGTTGATGAGATTTTTACGAAAATTTTGCCTTAAGCACTTGCCGTTCGAATTCTATGGTTTTTTCAGACATGGCAGAAAATTTTAGATTATGGTAATTTAGAACGGTAAGCGCTTAATTACTTTGCAAAATCAAGGTACGATTATAAACTATTTTCGAAGCTCTCCCAATTTCGAAAGATTTTGTAAAGTTTGATGCATTTTTGTTTTGAACGATTTTTTGAAATTAGAGAAAATAATTTTAAAAGGGAATCTTTTTTTGAAAAAATTATTTTAATAAGTCTCAAAATGCTAGCTTTGAAAGACCTAACGATAAGAGGTGGTCTGCATTAAGAGGACCTGCTCTCTCTTCAGATAATCGAATTTTGTTTGGAACTCTTAAGCTAAAATTTCTGAGGATTAGCTAAATTTACCCAAAGCAAAAATGACAGATTCAAAATTTGGGAAATTATTTGGGAAATTTTTTCGACAAAGTCATCGGAAATTTCGACTTTCTATAAATCTCGGCATGATGAATACTGTGTTTATTCGATTATTTAGCCACGACCGAGATTGGTAAATTTTTATTCAGGCTAACGTTTCGGCAATAATTCGCCTTCTTCAGAGCCTGAAATGGGCGAAAACAATTTACAGGCTACCAGATAAAACATCTCCTCAACCCCACAGGCAAAATTCTAAGCTTTCTTTCGATCACGAGGAGGCTGCCACACGCAGTACTCACCTTTCGTTCGCCGGTAAAGTTCTGGTATAGTAAGAGCGAGTGCTTACTGACCGCTTGAGTAAGAAATTAAACATGTCTTCAAACACGTAACTAACGAGGGAGAGTTCCCAAGTCAGCTCGGCCAACCCGGATGAGTCATATATCACCGGAACGGGCTTGAAACGCTGATTTCAAATCTGCTTTCCTTTTCTGCGGAGCGACTTTCCGAGAGAAGTTATGAACGTTTAAAAATCCAAATTCCTCATGATTTAAGTGGCTTAAAATTGGCGAAACCTGTACAATAACACATGAAAGTGATTTATCAATTTTGTAGCAAGTATATTAATTACAAGGACGGAATACAGATAATGAAATTTCGTTAGGTGTTGTTTTACAGGTTTCAAGTGATTTTAAGCCACTTTGAACATGACAAATTTAGACATTTAAACGCTCATAACTTCTCTCGGAAAGTCGCTACGCAGAAAAGGAAAGCAGATTTGGAATCAGCGTTTCAAGCCCGTTACGGTGATATATGACTCATCCGGGTTGGCCGAGCTAACTTGGGAACTTTCCCTTGTAAGAAGTCAACCGGGCCGTTGGCCTGCCTCCTGAAAAGAGGAAGAAAAGCTACATTTAACACAGTTTAGGGTACTCTTCTATCACTATTCTTCACAGTTTGCTAAAACACCGAAAGGATGCCAGAAAAGTTCTCATTACTTTTGACTCAACCTAGTACAAGGATGAGATCAGCAGAGACCCCCTTCATCTGGTGAGGGCCCGGCTCCCCCTATCGCACCTATGCATCCCATGAAGGTCTTACTGTGGGGCACTCTCGCTGATAGGTAATTTGTACTTTCGCTATTAATGGTTTGAATTCATAGGTCATAATGCCTTTACCGGTATAAAGGCACAAGATATGAGAGAAAGCATCGGCATGATTTGCTAAGTGCAAACATGCTTTCTTACAGCATTCTAATAATTGTGAGTTCTTTTTCAATAGCCTACACTTCTTTATAGAATTTTGCAAACTCAATTCATACAGCAGGAACTGTCATGTACAAGATGTTTATAGAGACCTTGGATTCAAATGCTTCTAATCGCTACTTCAGAATTTGCGCGCTTTTCGTTTCCTCATTTATAGCTTGCATCAATACTTCAGAAGGGCCAATTTTCTGACGCTTCTTTGGATTGAATTTCCCGTCTATCCAGAACGGAAATGCTTGTGGAATAATAAGAGATCACGTAGCTAAAAGTTGACAGAAAAGTTCTGGATGTCTTGAGGAAAATCGTTTCAATCGCTGGCGCAAGTAAAGCGGTCACGTCGCCTTCCACATGAGATGTTATATACAGAAAAACTCGCCTCGGAACGCTGATCTCAGGCATAGATCATACCTCGAACGGTTCGGCTAAATGCGCGACACGCGATCTGGCAAAATGTCATTTCTACAGATCCATCGCGCCGACCAAATGCTTAGGCGCATAGCTTTTGTGGGCTGAGCAAACATGCTGAATTCTTGCTAGAAGGCGTTTACGAGTTTTGAGCGATCGCAGAAATCAAAACTGCGTTGACTGAAATTTGCGCGACGTATGACCGATACCTCCTACCTATGTTGGCTATCTGAAATTACGAACGCTTTTCGATAGCAAAGCTGCACTGTTGCAAAGGATCAAAGTGGGTGTTGCGAGATTTTTTTGCATTTTCGTCCATCAAATTCGACTGATGGTTCAAATTTAATCGTATTACCGATGTTGTTCCGTAACAGAAGCATGCAACTTGGCAAGCACCGAAAATTTTGACCGTCTGGTACCACACAGGTTTCATTAGAAAAAAATTTATAACTTCGAAAAGAGCGTTTCGACACGTGTATCCCCATATACTCTTGTGTGGAAAGGACACAGTGAAACTCTTTGTGAGAACTGAACAGACAGAAGAGGCTTGTTACAGGTTTTATTTAGCAACTCTCAGCAGGATGCAAAATTATCGCTACAGAGACACTTTCTTTTTCCGTAATGAACAGATGTGATAGTAAATAAATAGATAGCATCTAAGTTTTTGAAGTTTCTTATTTTGTAGCGCCTACAATGCTCGAAAAGGATTTGAAAGTGGTATTTAGTTGTAAACTTTGACACCTTTCTATAAATAAGCTAAGAAATTTATCGGAAAACATACTTGTTAGGAACAGCTGGAAATCTGCATCAGAAGCCGCTCAGGATTGTCTTTAACATCTCCATTCAAAAGGATGTAAAACTCCTTCAAAAGATTTTGAATTCTTTGCGGATCGGCCTAATGTATCTTGATTGTTCGAAAGCGTTTTCATTCGTGGTCCAGAAGCTTACTAAACCCGTATAAGGGCAAAAAATTATTGTGACACCAAAGAAGGAACAGTAAAAGGTGAGTCTTTTGTTTTTACTCCCATTTCGAACGATCTCGAATGAAGCCAGTTTATCCTACACTTTCCTTGTAGAACAATCACTGATTTCGACTTCATCAAAACAGAGATTACATAGGTTAGTTTGATTATTATGGCTGGATGGAACTGAATTAGCCATGGCTCGTTGTGTAAAAAGCTTTGTGAAGTGACGTCAGTTGCCCTTTTGACAATAAGAACGCGCTTTTCTGGTGCTTTTCAAGTATACCCGAACGCATGATGCTAGCACAAAATGTACTGAAATTAAGGGAAGGTAGAGGGACACCTTAACATCTGCAACCCAGGCTAGTAAAAGTGCAGGCTAAGAAGAAACCTTGACCACAAATCTTACTACAGTTGGGTAGACTTGTCGGCAATTGCGCGCACAGGTGCTGGCCTTTCAGGTATAGCTAATTGCTCACAAGGGGTGTAGGCCCTTCTGAACCTGCCCCAATCGCGACGGCTATAAGAGGTCAGCGCTAATTAGAGGTCACCCCATGATTGGCTAGCTCGCGGGAGCGAGCGGCTGACCTGGGCAGACGCGCTGCGAAGGCGGACGAGTTTCACATCGCTGGTAACCTAGTCCACAATGAGATTCTGGAGGTAATTCTCTAGAAAATTCCTACCCCAAATTCCCTAGAATTCAATAACAAGTTATTCGCTCTACTCCACACTACTTAAATCGCCGGCCACTTTTTAAGGTGGTATGTTTTTGATCTATGAGACATTTTCAATGTCTTTTTCAACTTAATTTACTGTTTTTTAGTTCCATTGCATGCTCTACTCTTCTACGTCTGCCTCCTTGCAGCATCATTTAGTCACATTCAATTGAAATGTGCACTACATGCATGCCAGTAGGGAAGCATACGTTTTTTTTTATGATGAGTATGAAGTTTTTTACGCCGTCCATAACAAAAACTCAAAAAAAAATGCATCACCTTCATTTGGTAGCGTGATCTACATGGATTGATTTTGGTAGCGACCTTATCTTTGCTGCACGCATCATGCTTTTAATAGCGTAACGATTTCAAATGCAAGTTCGTAAATTTTGCTAGGAATGAGAATTTAAAAAAAATGATAATTTTCTTGGAAAGTTACAGAGCTGCGCTGAAATGTCAAAAGGAAATACGCATCTGATAACGAATTAGCGTAGATCACCAATATAAGTTAAAATTGGCTTTATAAAGAGTTGCTACACAAACTTTGATTACGTGGGCTTTCCTCAATAACATCAAGCAGCTAACATTAGCAATATGATGTGACGATGCACGACGTCATAAGGATCGCACACACAAGAGATAATATAAGGGGAAAAAAGCAAAAATAAAAAACAAAATTCGAAAGAATTCAAAGGAGATTCATGAGTTTTCATGAATCATGGGAATGAAAAGACTTCGAAAATGTCCCATAAATCATAAACATACCTGCTGGAAAGTAGGGTTCAAAATACCTAACATTCAGAGGATGATAGCTGTGTTTGGTTGAAATCAGGTGATTGGCTTGCATTCCATAATGCAAGAGCCGAAGTAAAGGAGTATGTGATTTTCGAAAATACGAGCCCTTCGCGGAGCACTCGTCCGCAGTCATCGCAGCGCATGCGCGCGCGTCCTAGTTCTAGATTACTGTAAGGGACGGTGGGTTCAGAAGGGCCGTCTCCCCTCACAAGCAAATCTTACCGTAATCTTAGTATGGCAAGGACATCATAATTGCCTGCAAATTATATTGACTGCGCGCAGATGCTGCACTCAATAGAATAGACTTCAGAAATGAATGAACAAAAAATGGCAAACAAATCAAATGAGCATTGAAGGGACCTCTCGATTATATTGCTTTAATTACTTGCCTGCCCATTTACTCAAGCAGCTGTATAGTTGCCTGTGTATATATTAGAACACGCAAAACATTTTTGGAATTTCAGCTTCTGCCTGTAGCATCGTGCGTCTTCTGTCCTGGTACTTGGTCTACTGACGACTATGGCTGTAGGACATGTTACCACCAGAATTGGCATAAACTGCATGAGTTGTTTCGACGATTCTGCCAAGGCACTACATCTGAAGGGAAAATAACCCCGGTTGGTCTTAGTTGCACGACTTCTGACAAGTGCTCTAGTTCAAATTCTGTACCTGTGATATCCATCAAAAGCTTATTTTGAGTTATCACTTCTGTTTTTGATGTCAAAGCATGTTTTGCAAAGGGCCAAAGCACCAACCTAAAAGCAAAATAGAAGAGAAAACATTTTTCACTCCATTCAAAAGCTTTCGTTAATCTAGAGAAATACAAATCACTATATTATTTACCACTATTCTGGCTCGACAGTTTGAAAAATAATTGCTATTTTTTACCAGTATTCCACCTCCCTAAGTTGACGACAACGCGCATTTTTAGTTGTCTGCCTTGTGGGACAATGCCTTCCACGAACAAGTCAAAAATTTCTAGCTTTCAAGCAGATCGTCATCTAAACTATACCTAAACAAATTCCTGAAAGCAGCCAAGAAATGTCAACGTATCCTCTAGGGTTAGAGCGTAAAAACCTCAGAAAACCCAGTGATTGTTATCGCTTCAAAAAAATTTATGCCGTGACCCACCGTGTGGGTCACATTGTCCCACGTGGCAGCCATTGCATGACCAACCATGTGGGTGACAATGTCGTCAATGTGCTAAGCATCGTTAAACACGTCAAATACTAAGTTCTATTAGTTTCCCGTATATCAAGCAGTACTTTGAAGCAAGTTTTTTCGTTTATTTCTACGTGATTTCAACCTTTCAGCATTATGATTGCTATATGGAAGATGACGCTGGGGATTATATCAAGTCGATAATAAGAAATCCATTGGCACACGAAAATAAACGCACAAAATCTCCCGATGTCATATACCTCACAATGGAGTGAGTCATTTGAACAATTGTTTTAGCAACAAATGTCATCCTAATTCGCATTATTTAGTGTTATAAACAAAGATTACTGGGAAAAGAGTTATGAAGCTGTAATACTAACATTACTGAAATACTGGTCTAGTCAATTGGATCAAAGAATGTTGTTATCACGGGTTGACCCCAGAAGGCCATCCAATAGGAATGATACGTGCGCGGTAAGAAAGCGGTAATGTTGGCACAAGTAGAATAATTGACCAGATTTTTTACTGCGTATGTTGTTCTTGTATTCTGCAGTGTATGACAAAATGACTGTGGGACAGTTTCAACGCATCGAGTCTTTTGACAAAAAAGAGAACATACCAAGATCAAACACAAAAACTAGAAACTTGTGATCAGAGTCCTTAGCTGTCGACTTGAGTTTTTTGTCAGCTTCAAAGAATTCTTTAGGTTTTGGCAAGAAACAATTTCGGATGCGCTTATGAAAGGATACAGCGTGTCCACAATGGATATATAGTTGGGTGTGCGTTCGGTTTTGTGCATAGACGATGTCTCAGCGAACGGCCGGGATGGGAACATGGTATTCAAGAAGGTTTCAAGGAGCAGTGCAACTATCACGAGAAACGGCCGACTAGGGAACGCTACTACCCATATGAACTGGTTAGATAATTATGCTAACACAGTATTTCTAAGCACTTCAATCATTTTTGTATTCAATCGCGAGCTTCATAATAATTAGCTTGCGCTTTGATAAGACTTGATTTTGAACAAACTAACCGAGCTTCCAAGGTTGAATACAGCATTATAACGCTATAATACATCTAATATGCAGATTTGAAGTAAAATATCCCTCTGTTTCGGAAAGAATTTGCGAAATAGATGTGATTTTCGCCGAATTAAGTACAACAAGGCAAATGATTCACTTTTTGCAGACGTATTCTTGTTACAAGGAAGACGCGGTCAATCTGAACGCTTCGAAACACGGGCGCCAAAATCCACGATACACCTCACATGTCAAAGAATGGAAACAATGGGTTTTGCCGTACGTTATGCCAGCCAATCATCTCCCTATATAATCGACACCTTTTGCAGTAGTACAACTCTCCCCGACTATAAGCACGCATATAATAAGATTGCTGCACTAGCAAAAGAATTCATCCGAGTAACTTTCTGGGGAAAAACAATGGAGACAATTTGCCCAGTAAGTAGATAGCTCAGAGGAAAGGTGGGCGGGTTAACTGAGCGCTGTTATCTATTTTGTACGACAACTATCTTGTCATGAGCTAAGACCAGAGTTATACAATATATCAAAAGTGAAAAAAATGATCAGGAAATACCCGGTTGTACTTTCATCATGCTCATCAACTTAATTTCACGAGTACAAAATGCACCTTTTTTGGTTCGTCTTGTATTAGTGAAATGAGGGTAAATATTTCTTTAAGTGACGAACGAAGACTTTTCAGTTTCTCAAAAAATATCGATATGTTGGTTGTTCCTTTGCATTTAATGGCAGGATGACGTGCGCATTTGGTGACACTAACTTGTAGAAGTGAACGGTCAGTTTGTTGCTCTTTACATTATGAGAATCTCAGTGATCAATGTGATTTTCAGCGGTTCAAAACTTCGAGAGAAGCTTGATTCGATAACCCATGTGCGATAATAATAATTTGATAGTTAAAGTCGAGTAGATTTTCCGCTTAATATAGTGTGCTTGCACCGAAGGTGAAATGCGTAGATTTGCGCGTGAACAATTAGATGCGCCCGTGACGCCGGCCAATTGCGCGCGCAATTGGCCGGCGTCACGGGCGCATCTAATTGTTCACGCGCTCTACGCATTTCACCTTCGGTGCAAGCACACTATATTAAGCGGAAAATCTACTCGACTGTAGCAGTAATAGCAATAACGTCTGTCTGAATCTTTTCGCATCATGAATAAAGTCATCGACTGTTTGGAAATTTTCCAAGCCTATTACTCAAGATTCATATGCACTTATTCAGCTCACGTAATTCATATGCACTTACTCACATTGCGATATAAACTCCTAATCAAATCTAATTATACTGTCTCTGTTATACAAACCTTATGCCATACCACCACATACTGTTCACAAGTTGGGACTCCGCGAACAATTCCAGATTGCCATCCACATGCTAAGGCCTTCCACGCCTCAAGCGATTTCAGTCTAGCGACGCTATCTGGCAACACTCCAATTGTCCAAAATCGTGCGCGGTTTTAAATGTGCAGAGGATAGAACATTTTATCAATCTATGAAGGTTATACAGGCATTTACGCTCCGCTAGCGCTGGATATGAAGACATCTGGCAAACTTTCAGATCGCAAGGCGACTAAAATCGCGCGAGGTATGGCCCAGATTTAAGACATTGGGGTGTCTTCTTTTGAACTGGACGCGTAATATCTGACCTGGTTTTCTTTCCGTATTCCCGCATGAAATCAAATTGAAAGCAGGCAAATTTTAGATCTTTAAATGTAGGCACTAGGCTGGACGGCTTTGAATATCATAAACCTATTAAGTCATACAGACTGGGATTTCAATTATCTATTCCTCCGTTGCGCAAAATCACTTCACCGTTTAGGCGTTGACATTGTGTCAGCGAGCAGCGGTGAAGTTCCCAAGAAACAATGAGACAAAAAACTGACGTGTCCCAACTTCTGCGCAGCTGAGCAGTGATACTTCTTCTTTATGATTGGGCCTTCGTATTATGTTGTGCTTTAAATTTGTAGGATGTACCTTATGTTGGCCTTCGTATTATGTTGTGCTCTAAATTTGTAGAATGTACCTTATGTTTGCCTTCGTATCATGTTGTGCTATAAATTTGTAGAATGTACCTTACGTTTTCCTTGAATAGCTCAAACAACTGACCAGAACTTCCGAGGCACTTTTGCAGTGTCTTATCGGTTCATCTGCGGAAACTTTGCTGAGTGGTGCGGCATTCCTGAAAGGAAATGCTGAGGAGATGCTGAAAAGATTGAGTATTCGGCAGCACTTTATTTAGGGATGTTCCTTTCTTATCAAAAAACCACTTTGAGACACTAGTTTCTCGCTTTTTATGAGCCGTTCCTTTCAGTAAAACTTTATTTCGGGAGCAGCGAGAATTTATATTAAAGAAGGAAATAGCACAAAGGCCAAATAAAAATATTAGTATTATTATTGATATTATTAGTATTAGTATTATTATTGTGTAATAAGTTCTATCCCATTCTTTCTTTTGATTTTTTCTTGAATTTTGCACAGTGTTTTGTGTTTTGTATATATATTTGAGAGCTCTAAGTCTGCCTTGCAGATTCATATGCCTCATCCGTTAATTCAGCTGGAAATTGAGAGGACGACTATACCTAACCTGTGTGTATCCCAAACGTTGGATTTCTTGAGTGAATAGCTTATGAGCTCGTTGACTTTGTAACCACAGAGCATGCCTTCTGTCTCCTCTGGATTATCCGTCTACGTCCTCACTAAGGACTGCCTTCAGATGCCCAACATCAACTCAAGAAGACGTCAAAAAGAAGACTTTTCTAAAGTCTACAGAAATTATTTTCGAAACATCTTTAGCACTCCTGAAGCGCTAGGCTAGCATAGCGTGACAGGACGGCCGTGAGCCGCGCAGGCGGCGCTTACTGGCCTATTGGCCCTACTTCGATTGTCCTAAGCCAGTGTATAAACGCCATGTCATATGATTCATGCGTGGACGAAAAATTCAATTTCAAACTCTCGCCCCTACCGCACTGTCTAGCGAATCAGCGTTCTCATGCAACACACTGGGCAGGAGCTTGGATTTTAGATTTAGGGCCATATATGAATGAGCTGCCGATGAAATGCTTAGAAAGGGACACCCGAACAGATCCATTCAAGTTCAAAGATTCAAAGTAACTGAATAGTGCTTCAAAATGATCTCCATAAGACAGAATTTTTGCTGTGATTTTGAATTTTCGTCTACTGTCTTTTCGTTATACTAATTGCTTTTCAAAATAAACGGCTTGATCAGAAAATACATATCATCTTTATAAACAAATGTATGAGCAACACCAACCTCTCAATCCAAGTAGAACTGTAGTACCGACTACGTAGCCCACAGTCATAGTTGTACTACTCCATGATACCTTATAATTTCTTTGAGCATCTTGTCCACATTGCAGTGCGGTCCATGATAATCGCACTGAGCGCTCTGTAGCCATCTTATCTGCACGAGATATCAGAAGAAACTTTGGAGTCTCAGGCAGAAAGAATAGAGCAACGAAGAAGAAGGCACCGAAGTGGTCAGAAAGTAGTGGCAGGAGCTTTGCTTTTTTGTCATGTTTCAATCGATTCTCACTGTTATTGATGAGACGATGTGATTCCCAGCAGTAGCGAATTATGCAAATTTGTGAAACATTAATAAGCTCTTAGAGAAGCAAAGAACTCAAAAAAACGTACTTTCTCAAACAATTCTTCTGTCTCTCCCTCCCCTCCCTCCCTCCCCTCCCTCCCTCCGCCCCCTCTGCTTCCTGTCTGTCAATTTATCGTCTTGCAAGGGAACGATCTCAACTTAAGGTGGCGAATTGGAATGAACCGCATATCATTTGCGTCTTGATGAGCTGATTGCAAAACTACCTCCAATATTTGCGACAACGTTATCTGGAGGAGGTTATGAAAGGCTAAAACGTGAAGTAACGGGGGTTTTAGTGCATAATTCGCTTCAAAATCCAACTTGGAAGTTGACTAGCATGACATTGAGTGTACTGATTTCAAGGAATGCTCACACTCTAAAGAAACACAAATAAGTGTTTTTGAACAACTAATTTTCGAGATATTGCTATGTATATTTGCCAAATTTGGACTTTTCATTGCTCATAGCTTTTACTAAAGAACTTTAGTTGCTTTTTAGCTGTTCAAAAACATGTAATTGCGTTTCTTTTGAATGTGAGCATTTCGTGAAATCAGTACACTCAATATGATGCTAGTCGTGCATTTCCAAGTTGGATTTTAAAGCAGATTATGTATCAAAACCTCGTTACTTCACATTTTTAACCTTTCATAACTTCTTCCAGATAAGGTTGTCGCAGATATGGAAGGTAGATTTGGAATCAGCTCATCAAGACGCATCTAATGGTAGCGGTTTCCAATTCGCCACCTTAAGTTGGGATCGTTCCCTTGTTGGAGACTTTTGACATACAAAATGGCACTGCTAATGCTGTCAAAGCCATCAAATCATTGCCGAGCAGTTTTTGGTACCGAGCATCATCCTGACGAGACACATCGAGAAGTAGCTGATCTCGTTCAGGAAAGTCATCATACCGCGTTTTTCCTTTGGAGAGCATTCCTAAAAAATTGGCACATTAATTCCATGTCAGTAAAAAAACATTTTTAGGTACCTGCAAGAATACGACGCAGGACTGGTACGTTGCGGCCTCGCATATCGACGTCAGAAATCGTCCAATAATCAGAAGTTCCGGGCGATAGAGACAAATGGCCAAAAATCGAAGTATAGCCCCAACTAGCACAAGTCCACTACCGACAAGAAATCCAACTAGAACACCTTATGCTCTTTAAGGAAAAACAGAAGACACATTGCTTATCCTCCTTTCACTTTTGTATCCAGAAAGCAAACTAACCTTTTCTACCAAACCTATCGTTCAAAAGTGGGCTGAACCAAATGCCGATGAAAAATCCAACGAACCATATGTTGAGAATGAAATTCCACAGTAAATTACAAGTGCTATTGCTCATCGTTTCAAACATCCTTTGGTAGGATTCGTTCAGATATACCTAGTCAATGGGAACAGTACCATCTTTATACTTAACTGACTTGCATCTTCCAAAGCGGAGCACCTTGAACTCTTCAGCTGGTGTGTTCAGATAGATGCTTAGAAATCCATACTCGAACAAGCAAATGCAGGCAGTGAGAATATAAACGACGAATTTGAGCTATCCGGTAGGGGTTCATTCCGGCTACATTTTTTTTTGTTAATAGAGACAATATCTTCGGAATTACAAAAAAAAAGAAAAGAAATGAAGATATTCAAGCAAAGGAAAGACTAAGAATTCTAGAATTGTCTAAAACTAAAAGGGATGATTGAGCTAGTGTAGGCAAAATTCGTGAAAAAAAATAAACAATGCATTTTCGAATATCTAACTACGGATTGATAGTTGTTCGCCAGTCTTTACTCGACAAAAGAAGGTATAACGGGGGGAGGGGGGGGGGGGACTGGAAGCGAAGTTTCTCACTTAGATTTGTTCTTCCATGCAGATCCCCAGTTCTTTTTGTTGTTATTCCAAAAGATGGATCGCTTGTTTCGAGAAAAATGTTCATTTTCCCAAATTCGACTACACTCGGGTTCTAAAGGGTGATCTACTACTGCATTATCACTTCATCTAAATAGTATTTCAATTTGAGCGTAGTTGAATTGAACAATCAACAGTAACTCCTACGTATTGGAACAGAAATTCGATAACACAATCTTTATTTGAATTCCAACATTTGCTTTGTACCACAGAACATTCATATTTACAAAGATCGTCCACCAAGTTGCATAAAAACCAGAATACACGAAAAAGTAGTGATAGTAACCAGACAAGAGAAAACATGGGTGTCTTATCAATCTTCAAAAGCGGATACTGATTAGAAAAAAGGAGAGAGTACATTCTCGGTATTCAGTGAAATTTCATCAATATTAACACATATGTTTAGCACAACGACGTCTCATAGCACTGCTCGTAGAAGCCAGTTTTCGAATCGACAGTGTGCATAGTGCATACGCAAATCTAAAGTTTTACTCCATTGGATGGAAATAATTTTGGAAAAGGACACATTAAGCTTTTTACCACAGGCTCTACAGCCTTTTCCATTTTACCCTATGGCATTGTTACTATTATGTTCGGACAATTTCTACGACAACCTTACGACTAACGAAAACAACAAACTAATTCTAGTCCAAGGATGTGCCTAGCCTAGCGTTCAAAATAATTTTTCATCTTTTCCTATAACTTAGGACCAGGGCCTGGCACCGGCTAGCACGGGGCAAGCTGGATATTGTTTTTGGGACAAAAAGCAAAGGGTATATCGTTTTTGTCGACAAATTGCGACGTTTTTTTAGTCGACTTTTCGTTTTTTGAGGGTTCTTTTTAGTTTAGGATTTAGGGTCAAGGGGGACTTCGTAAAACTTAGCGGAAATCAAGGGGGACTTCGTTTTGAAAATTCCCTGGTGCCAGCTCGTGCCGAGCCCTGCTTTGGACTTTTTATTATTCTGGTTTACATGGCCTATCAGACAAACAAAAAAGGAGCACTCTCTTTTGCATCTGAATCTACTCTGCAAAATCAAGAATTACTGAACAGTTCCAAATTTTAAAAAGAAAATTTTCTCCTTTAAGAGCTGTGATCTATGACGTTTCTTTTTCCAGCAGTTTCGATTACAACTTTATTTATGCAAGCTAGTACTTACCTTGTCGAAAGTGAATGTCCCAAAATGATAATCCTTGTATTCCTCAAGAATGACCTTCGCATCAAAGGCTTTTGGCTTTTCCTGTAAAGCAGCCTGTTGAGACAAAGATCTCTGCATTTTCCTTATTATGCTCTTACGGGATCAACATAACCGCTCTTCATCAAAGTTATATGCATTTGTACTGACGAATCCAGGGTGGATACGGATTTCTCCTTTGATGGCGACATTCCAGCTTTAACCAACTTTTTACGTAGCAGATCGCACACGTTTTGCAAGCTGAAAAGAATAACAAAATGATGATCTTATGTCGCAATTTACACACTGTACATCACATCCCTCTCAAAACTTTTTGTGCACTGTGCAAACTAATGATAGATACGAAAAATCTAGGCGACACTAAGAAACCCACACTGGCGAGTGGATTCCTCCATAAATGACTTTGACATTGCTCGGATCATCTTCAAAAGTTTCGACTCCATTTACTTCAGCCTCAAACGGAATTTTGGGCAGAGCGGCGCTGGAAAAAAACTTTTTCATTGACTTTCCAGGTGTAGTACCGAGCCTGTCAATAATATGATAAGACCTGCAAAATAGGTAATTCAAAAAAGACTAAATTCCTTGAAGCTACTATCGATTCCTAAACAAATTTTATGAATATTAATTTACTCGATTCGATTCCTAAGCTTCACAAAAAAAATTTTGAAACGCAGGATCATCGCAAGATTGAACCGGAGCACAGCACAAGTGAAAAAACCAAGATTTGCATCGCACACGAAATATGTAATAAATCAGGGAGCGAAAATCATGTAGGTTCAGTCAGACTATTACACTCTTTACTTCCTTCCTCCCCCATTAATGTTTTGCACTTACATAATTTCCTCGCGACATCCTGCGATGATGTCAGCAGCTTTCTTCTCTTCTTCCTCGTCAAAGAGCCACAGAACACACACCGTAATATGTAATTTGAGCGGAGCTATGAAGAGTGCGGGATTTCGGGTTTCCTCCTCAAGCAGTTTAGATAAAGTTTTCGAGTAGAAAGTATATCTGCCCCATTAAGTTTT
Source organism: Cylicocyclus nassatus (assembly GCA_958299035.1). Lineage (NCBI taxonomy): Eukaryota > Metazoa > Nematoda > Chromadorea > Rhabditida > Strongylidae > Cylicocyclus > Cylicocyclus nassatus. Next base: position 3,883,186 of record CATQJL010000316.1, read on the forward strand.
TTTCCGTGAGGGTTCAGGTAAGGGACCCCCCCCCCCGAGAAAGGGTCGCGAAATTTTTGAAATTCACTTACGTGAGTTATAAAATTGCGCAAGTGAGTTGCTTATCATCGTAAATAATTAAAATAATATTTAAAAAATTTTTGAAAAAAATTAGCTCTGTAAAAAGATTTTTTCGGAGGCGTTACTGTCGCCACGTCCCCTTTTTCAAGATTTTAGGGGTTATGGAGCCTCAAAAATTCCGAGAAGCACCCCAAAAAATTTTACGGAGTGCGTGGTTGACGCCACGCACCTTCATTAAAACAAATTTTTGCCGCCCCCCCCCCCCTCCCTCCCCGGTCCGAAATCCGGAGCCGCCACTGGGATATACAAATGTGTGATATAGGAAACTTTGAAATTCTTATCAAACAGGCCAAATGTTACTTCAGCCAAAAGTTAGAAATTGCCACCCAACTTTGAGATGAAGCCTAGAAGCCTAGAAGTCTGGATGATTTATTGAGACATAACGCGATGACGACCTGAATATCTGCAAAAAACTCACTGGTATACGCTCATTAGCGATTACTGCTTCTTTGAACATCTCAAACGCTTGGACAATCTCAGGAGTTGCGCAAGGGATTGCAATAAAATGTGTAAGTGGAGCCTGGAATAAACTTCTGATAGAAGAAGATCAACGGCAAAAATCGAAAAGATTTGAGAATGTCCCAACTTGCCATATCGCTATTTTCAAGAATAACCATTTTTATTGCAAAATTTTGTACAATTTTCTAGTATGCATCGTCGTCCATAGCCGCTGCGCCCAACGATGCCTGTCAGGTAATCGATAATAGCTTTAAACTTGTGCTTATACTAGGTGACTGAAAGGCGTCGTCGCGCGCATGCAGCATGTCCGCCGCTCTGAAGCTAATTCGGAGTAGAATTGACTGGTGATTTTTCGATACGAAATAAATCAAGGAGGATGCCCACCGATCTTCTCGCCTCAGATATTAGCAGCTCCAGACGATCCAAACAGCGCTGCACATTCTCCAACCCAACAAATGATTTGATCTCTACATAACGATGATTTCTCAGAAGCATTCTTAACGCACAGATACGTACCAACGTTTCCTTTTTGTCCCTTACGGGGAATAGTGAGCCGACATTCCGTGGACTCCTCGATCTCACGACGCATGCTTCCGCGCATGCCCACGAGTTTTCCATGGAAAGCAGAGGGCACGTAGATTCTAAAAGCTTTTTTATCCCTCACGTATGCCTCTTGCTTTTTTTCACACATTTTTTGAGCAAAATTGAGTTAAGTAAGACAGACCCCGTTGAGCCTCTAGACCAATTACATAATTCCATAATAGTCTAGACAAGCTTATCCCTTTTTATTCCTGCTTTCATTGATTGCTCTGATTGTGGCACGTCTTGTGTATAGGTTCTATAACTTCCGCGGCAAACTCTGCAGTTAACTGCAATTTAAAATCTTGCAAAAATAATTAAAAGCGATGTAACACGATGCATCAACGTTGGGCGATGTTCTCCGTGCCTTCCAACCCCTCTCTGCCCCTCAGAATTTCTTTGTGTTGAAAAGATTTAAAGGCAGTGTCCGGGCAAAAACTCGATTTTGAGATTTTGTGCTTATATGGGCCTATTCGCCATGCTGAATCCGAAAATCCACATTGGAAAGCGCGAAAACGGCGAAAAAGGGCTCTAATATAGAAGGGAAATCAGCGGGTGGGCGGGGCTTTCCCCAGTGCGATTTCACGCTCCCAGCTCCCGGAGCGATTTTCTCGATTCCGCTGACCGTTCTAACATCGCTACCGGCCAAGTGCGAACGATTGACTTGAAACCGGAAACGAGAAGGTCGCTCCGGAAGCTGGGAACGTGAATTCGCAGTGGGGAGGACCCCGCCCACCTGCTCATTTCTCTCCTGTGTTAGAGCCGTTTTTCGCCATTTTCGCGCTCTGCAATGTGCATTTTCGGATTCAGCGTAGCAAATAGGCCCAAGTAAGCAAAAAATCTCAAAATCGAGTTTTTGCCCGGACACTGCCTTTAAAAAACCATACTCAGCCATATATTTTCCTCCCTCGTAAGTGATACGTGGATCGCTGTCGCATGTTTTACGAGCCGGTTCGGAAGATGGCTCAACTTCATCGGGCAGTTTCGGGTCTATCGCAGGCGTAGCTGAAATGATATAAATCAATTTTATTTGCTGACATGACTAGTTTTATACAAGAAAATTATTTCTTTCTATCCCCCATTCTCCCCCCCCCCCCCCTACGGTCTGTTGCCTTATCTGGTGCGAGGGTGACACTGGATGTCGACTGCACGCACCCGTGGCCCCTAACGGTGCCTTTTGGCGGTGCGTGGGCGATAAATTCTTGGACTGACCATTCACGGCCCCAGATTTATTTGACTGGCGACCAGCGGCTCAATGTTATCGCTAGGGAAAGGCCGCGGAGATCTATCGGAATACCCGCGGCCCAAGAAAAAACACTCGGGCGAGCCCGGATAACAGTATACAGCACAAGGTGGTAGATCCCGAGCCCCAAAGGGTCTCGAAGTTTTCGGAATTTACTTTGTCGGATGCCTAGCCAAAAGCACTCGGTCACGTCTTCCGCCATTCAACAATTGTTAAGAATCGTTAGCGAAAAGACACCCCACATTCTAAATTCTTCGCTCGCCCCAGGAGAGCAGGAGCATGACCTAGTAAGCTTGCTGCCGTCGGAGAAACCCACTTACTAGATTGGCGAAATCTGAAAAATATCCTGCAGATAAGATTTCATTCAATACGGGAGTTGATAATAAGAAATGTAATGTTGGTTGCACTACTTGGATCAAACAAAAACGAAAAGTTTGGGAGGACTTGCCGTAGATATAATGCCTCATCCTCTGCACCTACAACGCAGAACAATCTCCATTAACGCCACCCCCATGCTCTTCTCGACGCTGCAGAGCACATCAAGTACCACGTCATCGCTCTGCAGGAAACGAAGTCCAGGAAGAAGGACGTGCGACAGATGAGTGGTGGGACCCTCATCAATTGTGGTGAGAAGGTTCGATCACGAAATGTTGGAGGCGTTAGCTTTGTCGTCCACCCATCTATCGTCCATGTCGATGCATAAGATACCACCTAAACTAGCCATCCTACGACTACGACCTCCACGTCAGAAGAACATCAGCATCATCAAATGCTACTCACAAAAATCAGCAGCTGACAAGCTTGTTGTGGGCGAAAAGAGGAATATAGGACTGGAAAGTATGGGTATGGGCTCCGAAACAAAAACGGCAACCGTCTTGTTTGGCTTCTCTGCCGCACGACTTTTCCGTGGAAATTGCATCTTCCCGAAGAAAGAACATCGCCGGATGGGCTCCCAGCGGAACGACTCATACGGAGATCGACCACATTCTCACCAACCGAAAGCGGAGCTTGCTCGATGTCCGGTAGTACCAACCTTCTGTAGTGGCTCCGACCATCGTCTCCTCGAGTGAAGGTACGCTTTAAAGCTGGAAAAGAAGGTCTGCCACAGTGCCGCCAGAAGGAAGGAAGCCGCTTATGAAGGTATCAAGCTGGAAAAAAAATCAAATCAAATAGTGACTGGATGCAGCCCATTTGGAGCCACTGATAGCTAATGAGTTGCAAAACAGTTTTGCAGGAGTACCTCAAGAAGTACAGGCAAGCCAAGATAATGGAAGCAGCCGAAGGAAGACGAAGTCTTCAGAAGTGCAAGTGCCAAAAGGACCTTCCTGAATATCACGTGCCGTTGACTGCACTATTGAACGAAAGGAAGCCCGACTTCTTCCCCATATAAAATGGAATCTATCGCAAAGAAGTCCTTCACCAAACTTTCCGCACATCAACACTCGTGCCCATGCACGCTTTCTCAGTGGAGAAGTATTACTAAGCATTTCACCTGCTAAAGTACGCACGGCGATTCAGACCATGAAGAAGTCGACCGCTCCGAAATAAATTAATCATCTTTTTGTGTTCTGCCAGCCGGAAGACAGCGTCTATACAAGATTCTCGAGTCCTATCTAACATCTTACATTCAGAACCAAAGAATTCCCAACCAATGGAGGATTTTAAGAACCGTCCTTTTCTAAGCAAAGCGAACGAGTTATCCTTGGATCTATCGTCCTCCACTGTCCAATATGCCTGCTGAGTATGCTGTACAAGCTTTTTGCAAAGATTGTCCTCTTTTGCATATCCAGAACATTGGGAAGCCAAGCCCCAAAAACAAGCTGGATTTCGCGAAAGATTCAGCTGCACGGATCATATTCAAAAGGTTTCGAGGGTCATAAAAGTCCGCCAGGAACACCGACTGCTCCTCGTCCCAACTACGTCGATCATAAAAAAGTTATTACGTCGAAACCAACGCCATCCTGTCAGCGGTAGTCGTTCGAGGGCTAACCCAGTGTATGTGACATTAGCCGACTTCTACAGGGACTGAGCAACGACGATGCCAGTGTTTTCTCCCTTTGACCAGTTTGGAAGAGGTCCATCAAGGCGACACAATCTCGCCGAAGCTATTCATCGGGGCCTCGCATTGGGTGATGGAACCACTGGACTGGGACAAGAGGCATACGAGTTAACAGGAGATTCCTTTTGAACCTTAGCGGACAGCACCGTTCTTTTCCCGAGCAGTATTACTGAAGCATATACGATGCTCATAAGACTGAATTGCGAATAAATCGGAAAAAGACTCAGTTCTGGAGAACGTCTTTTGCGAAGATACAGAAACGGAATTGGAAGGCAAACCTATCATGTAGATGGCTTATCACGTGTACCTTGGACGTTCAATGAACAAGGAGAACGATTTGGCAGAAGAACTCGACAGGGGAAGAAGAGAAGCCTAGGCCGCCTTAGAGCTTCTGGAAAGTCACCGACCAACTGAAGGACTCGGAGCTTCGAGCTCGACCTGTTCGATTCAACCGCTCCCGGCGCTCTGTTGCTCAGCTGAGACTTGAGCCAACGTCGAACTGTACGTCGAAAGTTTTATAAACAATCCACAAAGCGCTGAAGCGCAATCTTTTGAAGATGACCCGACACAAATAATATCTTCTCGGATTTTGCAGTACGATATGAGAAGAATCTTCTTGTGATCCAAAGGATTACGTTGCGAAAGCGAAGCATCGTCGGTCCGATCACATCATTGAAGGAACAGATACAGATGAACACTAAGAACATCTGAGTGGATTCTCGCGAAGCGAAACGTTCCCGAAGAAGACCACCAGTAAGATGGGCAGACGTGTTCCTGGAACGGATGGACCACCCGTGAAATCAGCTGGATACGAAATCTCAACCGAAACTCACCGACGCAACCACCGACAACAACCAAGAAGATCATAGATGCCAGAACCGAGGGACAGGGATTCATGGCAACTCTGTGCTGTGACCTGCACGCTAAGTGAAGACAGGCCATCTAATTGAAGCATCTAACAATAAGTGTAAGTTAGACCTCCCACTTACCCTCGATGGCGCACGGTCCATCATCCTCAAATTCATCCGCGTACATGTCTGGTGTATCACCGGTTTCTGCTACATTACTGCGTGTACTTCCTTTGTATTCGTTGCGGCGATAGACCCTGTTTCCAATCCTGTACGTCTCAGCATATAGCGGAAACGATGTCATGCGAGAAGTACGCTATAAAGTTACGTAAGCTCTGTACATGACGCAATTTCTCCTGCACGTCTAGAATAGATATCATCAAAAACTCAACCAGATTCCGAGAGAAGATATGGATATGGGAGCTGCAAACTTATGTAGTTGATAAAGTAGGCTTACTAACCAAAACAATCTTTCGAATTTTGATAGAATTCTTCTAATTCGTTAAAAAAAACCACGCCATTCAGAGCAAAATGCCAAAATTTCAAAGCTGCAAAACGATCAAATGAAACAAATGAACAACTTTGCAGGTATTCTACCCTAGGCAAGACTTTGTAAGACTTTCCGTGATATATTTTGACCAAGCCTGAAATTTAACAAACCAAAGCAGAACGCAACTGCTTTAAGGCAGTGTCTCAGCAAAGTGCACGCAACTGCTTAAAGGCAGTGTCTCAACAAAGTTAAGGCCGCGCGGATCTTACATATTCTATTAGAGGAACCTCTAAGTAGGCCATTGCAACAAGTCCCACTCGATTTGACCCCCTCCACGCTGAGAAAAATTCGCTCAAAGTGGTACGCGAAGAGCGATTTGTACGCGAGGACGACTCCTTCGGTCTACCCCCTTACGCGTTTGAACATGTCCCTCCAGTTGGCATCCACCTCCCTCTGTTGCTGCCACTGTGGCTAGGGCTGAAATTGGAAGGCACAACTCGTCCATGTTGCTTCGGCGGGGCCTCCAGAAAACGGGGTTTTTGGGAACTTCGTGCGATTTTAAGCCCATACAATGCTAGACAGGGTCCGGCAGGCATGCAAAATGCAAAAATCTCGGCAACTAAATTTTGGTGAGACACTGCCTTTGAGCAGCAGCCAATGGTGGCCATATCATGATCAGTGGTGGCTGAGTAACACAATTTAATCAATTCAATTTTAATCAAATTCTCGCCCACACCGCGCGCTTTCCTAGCATCCAATCAAATTCCGTAGTACGGTAAAGGGTGAGGGTTTAGAGATTTCCTCGCCACGACAAGATTATATAAACTGCCGCTTGACCAATGATTTGACCAAATTGATTCCCGCATAAGAAACTGATGCATCCACATTTGCTTAGGCACTGATTCTCAAGGGGAAAAGAACAAAGCTAGACCCACAGTTCCGCCTCTACTTTTTTAAGTGATCAGAAATCATTTCGAGCAGAAACCACTAAGGTAAGAAAGACATGTCGATTTCAGCGTTTATTACAAATTTCACTAAACAGCTTTATAATCTTTATTATCAAAGTGTGCAGCTTTATATTGATTCAGACGTCAATGCGTCTTATAGGTAAGCCGAAAAATTGACATCTGCGGCTGACAATGATAGTTGGCAACTCGACAAGGTAAATTCTATGTTAAAACAAATCTTACAATCAAGGTAAATAAGCAAACATGCTTCCTTCAACAACGAATGATACAAGCACATTTCGATTAGGGAAACGGATTATATGCAGGGCGGTAGAAATCATATTTTACTGTAAGATCTAAGGCCTCTCTACTGTTACTTCATCAAAGCATATTTCTCCCGCTCTGCTATTGTGCTATGACACATTAGACATCGGAAACTCATATGAGCAATATGTAACAAACGTGAATCACTTGGAACAATGAATGTGCGAATAGGGCCGTAACAAGCTACGAATTAGGCCCAACAGTCTTTCGCGAAGGTCCCCGCGCCTCTTATTCAAGAAGGCATTGGGAAAATAGATCTGTCTCTACAAGGTAAGGTAGTACATTTCATATGATGGGCACAATGAGGACATAATGTTGAGGTTAGGTAATTAAAAGAAGATCAACAAATAACGTTTACATTTGTAATATATAGCCTGTACAACATAAGAAATTGCTGACAACACGATTCAAACAGCATAAAATTTACAACGAGCACTGAATGGCGGAAATAACAAACGAAAAAACAATCACTAGCATTTACAAGCTCCGCGAAAACTTTGTTTCACAGCAATGACATCTCGTAACATTTTTGGTAAAAACCAGTTTCCTTGTCAATACCTTGCATTGAGCATATGTAGATCTAGGAATACAATATTATTTTCGAAAACTCTCCTATGAAGTAAAATCTTCGATTTCAAAGGATCTTATTCACCCTTACTGCTTTACCACATTGAATAAAAAGACAAACTCTGGTACATCAGGCAAGATGATTTGCCTTTTACTGAGTTCCAGTATGGATGAAGCTAATTGGTTTATTATAAAAAAAAGGATTTATCAAAAAGGACCTTCTTAAAAGGGTAAGTGTAGGTAAAATCAAAAACTCATTTTATTAATTAATTTATTTACGATGTTATTTCAGATGTCGCCCCATAGTTGAAAAAGAATTTGTTAGGAACTAAGGTTTTTTTTCGTATTGTTTTATAAATGGGATAGAAATTCCAATCCATGAAAGTATGTATATAGATATGTGATTCGGAGTCGGATTGTACACCAAAACCGCGCCGGGCTGGATTCCCAAACTTGCCCGAGCCAGCGTCGTGCCGGAAATTCCAATCAATACGAGCGCGTCCACGTAAGTGCCTAAACGGCGCTAGCACAGCGCTGGCACGCGCTGAATTGGCAGCAGCTTCGGCACATGGGCAGCTCTGGGCGCCGCCTTAGCATAGAAACGACAAAAGCGGTTCCACACGGAATAGACTACAAGATTTCCTTTGGTAAGGAGAGAAGAAAAACAGGAAGCATCCCAACAAAATTTCTGACGAGATGTTTACATTCCATCACAAACCCCGAATCAAAAGTTGTAAAGGGAATTTTCACCAAGATACATATCTGCCTTTTGTAAAAAGTATACCAACCTTGTCGACAGCAAATGTTCCGAAATGATAGTCTTTGTAATCGTCTAAAATGAGCTTCGCATCAAAGGCTTTCGGCTTCCTCTGGAAAATTTCCTTCGGCGAAAAAATGTCAGAACCCAAGCAACTCTTACCCGATTAGCATAAGTGCTTTTCATCAAAGTCATGTGCATTCGTACTGGTGAATCCAAAGTCGATTTGGATTTCTCCTTTGCCGGAGACATTCCAGCTTGGACGAGCCTTCTACGTAACAAATCGCACACGTTTTGCAAACTAAATGTAATACTAATTAGGGCGATCCTACAGCATCTTGCTTTCATGAAAGCGTAAAACCCAAAGATTGTTAAAGTTTAGGGGTCCCGCCCCTCTTCCATTATAAAGAACTGAGCTTTGAATGCTTATCCGGGCAGTTAGGTTAGACTACAGGCTTTGATTTTCCTTGGAGAGCTATTTAAAAGTTTACTTTCCCAAAAGTAGAGTCCGAGTGACGGCATCCCAACCGCGCTCAATGCTACTGTGTACAGATTATCGAAACTTACGCTTCTGAGTGTATTCCGCCGTATAAGACTTTGAGATTGGTCGACTTGTTATCGAATCCTTCAACACCATTCACTTCAACCTCGTAGGGAATCTTAGGTAGGGTAGCACTGAAACACAATTAATTGGTTCTAAGCGGATTGAGTAGTACAGAACGCAAGCGGCTGGCTAAGGGTACGCATTCATAGTAATTTACCTTAAATTACATTTGGATTCTTCTACGAGAAGTAGGACACCGCTCGTAATTCGTCAAAAAAAATCAGCGAAACTCACCGAAGTTTCCCAAAATCCGCTTCGCATCGCCATATCCTCGTTCACAGTGGACGAATTTTTAATAAAAAGACACCGCTCGACCCAGCCCGCCAAGGCGCATTTCTATATGAATGCGCCCGTTTGGATACAGTATGCGGTCAGATTACACTGATCTTTTCAAATTTTCGAATTTGATAGGTCACTCAGTGTGCGAAGAATAAGCGCACCCGTAAAACCTGACCGCCAATCTTGCACCTACCGTATCCGAACGGCCACTTCTACATGTCAGAAAAAGAGCCTCGCCGAGCTGAATCGAATGTTTTTGGATCAAGAATTTGATCTTTCTGAAACAAGATATGGGCGACGAAGATTTCGGTAAACTTCAATAAAATTCAATGACTTTTTGAAATTATGAGTGGTATCCTTTTTACGTCCACTGTACGCTTACTGGCCAAGTTCAGTTCAGATAATGAAAGCTCTTCATCGCGCAAACCATCTCTGAGCTAAAATTGAGCTGAGAAGTTCAAAGCACTTTCCAGCGATTTCAGATGATGTCATTTTATTCAGATGATTTGCTTATTCATTCGGTCCATTTGCTGGAAAAAAGCGCTTCACAACAAACCATGTGTTCAATCACATTATCAAGTCGGGATGTGTAACTTGATTTCTAGATTACATCTGAGTTCAGGACTAGAAGACTAACTCTGAGCGCAGGAAATACGTCACGAGTATACGGAAACGCGTAGCACCCACTAAGTTAAGCCAATTACAATCTTAATCTCTCCCTAATCCCCTGATGACGGATCCTCACATGATTTCCTTTCGACAACCTTCGATGACATCGGCCGCCTTCTTCTGCTCTTCCTCGTCGAAAAGCCAAAGAACGCACACCGTAATGTGTAATTTGAGAGGAGCAGTGAAGAGTTTGGGATTTCGAGACCGTTCCTTAAAAAAAGCGAGCATCAAAAAGGAGAAAGCCTGGGGAAAACACAATAAACAGCTGTTCCCCCATGTTTTCTGAAGGACATATGATAAGGGATGACAAGTTCTGAGGGACATATGGTTAGGAATGACAAGAGGTCAACAACATATCTCAAAAGTAAAACTTTCATTCGAACTGTCTGGACAGCTAGTTCCTCCTACTTGTCAACTCTTCAAATCATACCTTCGATACATAGAGCCACGTACTCTGGTAACCTTCACTTTGAGTGTTATGAGAGGACACAACCTTCACCTGGAGAGGAGTACAAGTCATCCGGGGCGAAGCCCCGGATATTATGACATAACTAATGACTAAGTATGTAAGGATGAATGTGAATGAGGCATATAGTAGTGACATCCAAAGAAAAGCTCAAAAAACCGAAAGATTGCGTTTTCATGGCCTTTTTTGCTGAAAAGAGGGTTTTTCTTCAAAGATTCAGTTAGAAATTAGGATAAAACTTATCAGTTAACCTTTCTATAGACTGCGATTGAGCGTTGGAGGTTCATGAAAGCCGCTGGAGTTCAACAAAAACGAGAAACTGCGCTGAAATCTTGCGCAGAGAGTCGCCACATAAATGCTGGTCTATCTCGTTATGGAGTGAGATTCAAGACCCTCGACGTTGTCAGTGCTCCTGGCCGTGTCATGAGGATCACAACGATATATAATATTATAGGGTTTCGTTATGACCCCGCGGAGATCAATGACCAGAGCCAAATGCCCCGCCGGCTCTGGTCTCTCTCCGCTGCTCGTCTGCGTCTCCGCGCGCTGCGCGCTACCTCGCTACCCCAAGCGCGGGGCGCGGGGCATTTGGCTCTGGTACCCTTTTCTTCGCTGTTTCGAACCCAATTTTATCAAGCTATATATCATTTTGAAGCTCTTGATCTCTATTTTCACGATGACAACGTCGCAGGACTCCTTTTTATGATTTAAACAAGAAATCCGGCAAAAACCTTGTTTTTGAAAATCTCTCGTTTTTCTCCTAGTTTGACTCTTTTCACGCAGTTTTTTTGTGTAGTCGATAGATCTTGTTTCTGTCTATAATGCAGACAACGTCGCCGAGCTTATTTCTTTGCTTATGCCGCTTTTTTTGTAGAAATTACTAAAAAAATGCGTTTTTCTTTACCTTATTCTTTTTCAGTAGTTTCGCAACGAATTTTCTCCAGCTTGGACGATACTTGCTCAGAATGATGAGTGGAAGAATCCAGACAACGTCGCAGGGTACAAGAGGGACGGCGCGGGGGTAAAAATTTAAAGGACGCATCAAAAATCAAAACCCCGTGTTGAGAATTGCTGGTCCTGGAGCGAAAACTTGCACTCTGTAAAGCCGCCAAATGAAAGATTTCAAATCTTATTGCAGCGTTTTTATCCGGTTTACAGCCGTTTCTTTTGCTTTTTATGTCTGTTTTACGTCATATTCTCTTCTCTGATCTTCTTTGAACAACCTTCACCATTTGTGACGTCAGATGTTCAAACAACCTTCACTTTTGGCGCCCTGTCTCTAGACTATCGAAAATATGCTTCAAATTCTCAAAAAAAAATCGTCTCAAGACTAAGGCAAAATGATCCCCTTTAACAAATTGAAAAGTAAAATGTAAGCGAAAAAATGGATTAAAATAACTTTGGAAGTTCAAAGATAATTAGACCTACTGGAATACGCTCATCGACAGTTACCGCCTCCTTAAACTTCTCAAATGCTTCAACGATCTCCGGCGCTGTGCAGGGTATTGCGATAAAGTGTGTAACTTTAGCCTAAAAATTTCAAAAACTTTTGGTCGGAGGGGAAATCAGCTTACCTTCTTTTTGGCGTCAATCAGTAGCAGCTCTAGTCGATCCAAACATCGCTGCACATTCTCAAGTCCAACAGATGACTCGATCTCTGAACTTTTATCTTGAAAAGATGTTCTGTGCTCGCAATAGCCTACCAACATTCCCTGTTTGGCCTTTTTTGGGGATTTTAAGCTGGCAATCAGTCGATTCTTCTATTTCTTGGCGCAGATCTCCGCGTAAACCCAAGAATTTACCATGGAATGCCGAGGGTACATAGTATCTGCAAAATGCTTTGGGTTTGCCACAAGTAAAGGAAAGTTAAAGCTTGCTGTAGACTCTTTGCCTTACTCCACTTCCTTTTACATCTTTCATTATTTATTTACTGCTATGTCTCAGATATCATCGGAATGAATTTTGAGAGTATACATTGGTATTTATTCATTGCTCATGAAGTGCGCTTTCACAATAAGAATTCTAGATGATATTAAAATCAGAAATTCGATTTAGTAAATATAAATGCTATGTTTGTCTTTAGCTTCTTACACTCGACGCACATTCAATAAAATTAACTTTGAATCAGCTTTTGAAAATCGAAGGTTCCCGAGATATTCGCGCAAGCAGATGTATTTAGCATGGTGAGAATGATTCAACATTTTGCCAACCCATTACATCGTCTTACACTATTAACCAAGCTTCATCAATGCACATATCCCTTCCATCTTACTTGAGATATAAAATCCCCAAACCATGACGTTAGAAAAATTTCAAAAAGTTCAAAGCAATGCTAGCCAGCCTGAATTGCTTTCAGACGAACAAAAACGCCTGAAACGTGATGTAATGTCAAGATGAAATTCGACACCGCTGACTAACGCGGTTTTTCTAAGCGGAGCATTGTTTTACGTTTCTATGCGTCTGGAATGATGTAAAACGGCATGAGGCAACACCCACTCTGCCATGTACTTTCCTCCTTCATAGGTAACACGTGGGTCGATGTCGCATACTTTGAGACTCGGCTCTATCGCAGGCTCAGCTTCGTCGGGCGTTTGACGCTCTCTTTTTGCGGGAGTGGCTGAGAAAATGGACTATAAACTATAGGAAAAGTGCATTCAAAAATATTTCTCAATATTTGAATTTGTTAATAATAAAAAATTGATTTTGTCTGAGAAAATATTAGGTTGTTACATAAGTTCTGTTGTACCTCCTATGTCTTCCTTCGGGAAGCTCCAGAAAATTTGTCCCGTCTCACCTGGCATATATGAGGAAGGGATGAAGGGCTATTCATTAACGTCATTTTTGCCTTCGAGTACATGAGTTATAGTAAATATCAATGCAGTTTCTCAGCGACATTTCAATCCTCACTTTTTCTTTTATTTTTGGCAATCCTCTCATTCTATTAAACTCATTTTTTAAAGATTTTTTATGACTCCTTTGGACTTCCAGCCAAAAGTTTAACGCCTTCGAAAACGCAAGTTTTAAAATTGTGCCAAAACTAATTACTGCATTCTACAAGTGTGACGAAAATTTAGCGAAAACGAAAATAACAAAAATTCACAATATAGAAAGTAATTTTGCACTTCAGTATAACATAACTTATGTAACAGCCTAATAATATGAGTATAGTGTTTTTTTGATGATTTTGGATAAGCAATTCTGAACTCACATGTTTTACAAAGGACTAAGAATTTTGGTGCACGTTAGGTATAGTGTGCGTGTTTTAATTTTTGAAAGTGGAGGATCAAAAAGTCAAACTAAATGACTAAATGATCAATAAGAAATTTCAAAAAAATGCTTCAAAAACTCTGAACTTACGCTCATAAGCGTATGATCCTTCGTCCTCAGATTTGTAGGCATGGTTATCTGGTATACCGGCTTCTGCTTCATCCACTGGTGCACTTCTTTTATGTCCGCTACGACGAGATACTTTGTCAGGCTTGGCTCCAGCGCAAAGCGAGAACGTCGAGCAAGCAGTGCGCCGGATGCGAGCCAGAATATGGAACACACTTTTGTACATCTTCAAAATCTCATCGCTCTCTGAAACAGATGAATGACGAGATAGCGGACAGAGACCAGATATCCCACTGAACATATACTTAAGCAAAAATCACATTTCGTCAAATTCAACCCTCTTGGGCTATCCGAACTGAAAACACTTGATCTAGGATTTCGTTTGAAATTGCCTAAAGTGAGCAGGCTGATCACAAGAATGGTACTCATCAGGCATTTTCGGACTTTTCTTTGAGGTTACGGTAGGTGGACGATGAAAATTCAGATTTTGCTAATCTTTGCACAAAGCACCATATGTTGAACATGAATGTAATGATTGTTAAGGCGAGGAAGAGGGGAGGGAGAGGGCATCATTCCCGCTCTGAGGGGAGACTCATACCGTACATCTACCGTGTCCAAAAAATGGCGTGCCATGAGAAAGTGTATTTAGTGTGGTAAGCGTCGCTCAAGCGTTCTCGAAAAACATTTAGGCCAATCTTTTTCAGCTACCAAGTACCTATCGTAACCCAGAACAAGATAATCGTTTCAAAAGGCTTGAGCTTATGAATCTGGTTTTCAAATGTTGAGGCTCGGATAGCCGAAAAGAGCTAAAATTCATCCAGAGACATTTAATTTGTAAGAACAGTGAGAACGTCAGAAATATGGATCGAAGAGAACGCATTTGTCACAAAGTTTAAGATGTCTAACAATGTTTATTAGCAACATGAGCAATTCCACAACTCATCACAATCTTATTTAATCACGTCATCATGCATAAGGAATGAAGAAGACATATACGTAAGTAGAACTCACGCACCTAGCAGCAAGTGATCAGAGAATTTCAATTCAAAATTTGATCATAACTGGAATGGACATAAACTCACAGAATCTTGAAGCGATAAAGCAACATCGTGCTATTTTTAAGAAATAAAACAATTCTTCTAAGCGATTTCAAGGCTGTGAATATAGAGAGACTAGGGATAAATAGATGGCAGCTTGAAGTATAAACAATCTACAACTTTTCAGCAACACCTGCAATCGCTACCAGAGCACGTTCCACTTCCTCGTCTGTCATTTCCGATTGCACCATCACACGAGCACTGCAAACAACCCAAAATCATGTTTATGCGAAATAATGACAGAAGTCGCTTGTACAAACCATTAAAAAGGTGCAAACAGAATAAATTGTAAAATTATAAAAGAAGCAGCCTAAGAACATTACATGCAAGTATGGTACCACAAAATAACCGGATGCCCAAGTTCACAAAAAAAACGCGGCTTAATATGCTATAGAATTTTTTTGATTTGATAACCAACGAAATAAGTACGATACATATTTCGAATTACACCGTCATTCAAACTTTATAAGTTGAAAAAGATTGAACGTTGTGAAGCTTGCACCAACAGAAAGCGCAGACTTGTAGATGATGATGGAAATGGAAAAAGCCAAATGCAAAAAAAGAAGAGATGAGATTGTATATTTTTTTCATAAAAATTACCCACCTTGGTTTGATAGGAAACATTTCATCGTGTTCCAAATAGCGAGCACGCGTGATCATGACTGATGCTTCATCGAAGAGCTGTAAGAAGAGTACTTCAAATAAAATGCAACAACATTTTAGAAAATTGAAGAAAATATTTTGAGCGGAAAGGATAAAACGTGCCTGCTCATTGAAGAAACGGGCATGGCAATCAAAAAGAAAAATAGTATACTTTTGTGTATCACTACTTATGAAGTGAAACCGAAAATCAAAGAATGCTAAACAGCAGTAAAAAAGGAAAAAAAGTAACAAAAACCAGAAAAAGTGCTGTAAAAACTCAAAAAATGAGGATTACTGCAGTTTCTGGGTGTTATTGTAGCTTATTGTATGAAAACACAAACACTCACCTTATCAACAAACATATCTAACTTTTTCTCAGCATCTTCTCCATTGTACATGACATGTTTCATTGGACTAATCTCAACACCCTGTACGCCGAACTTTGTTCCCTGAAATTCGAGTCTTTCACAGCTGGGTAAAAAATTCTAAACGGTTCATGCACCTCAAATGCTGCCAGCAATCCACGATGGACAGCCACAGCAAGTCGCTGCAATCTCTCTATTCTTTCTGGTTGTTCTTCTATCATTCTTAGTCCTTCACTTGCTGCTGTAGCTAGTAAAGGTGGAAGGGAAGCGGAGAAGCAGTACCCAAGTCCTGAAACATAAGGCATCGATCAAGCTTCCTGCATACAATGGAAAAAATGAGATAGATTATTGAGAAATAAGAAATTTTGCTTTATTCAAAGAGATATTTATTCCACAGATTTAGAGCTGACTCGCAAAGCGCTTGAAAATGCGAGAAAAGTATTTGCGAGCTTGTGCCTTAAAAATTCGCAAACTCCGCCCCTTTCACTGCATTTTGTTGAAAATGCGTAACTCCACCCTCATTACCCGCATGCTCGCAATAAATTACCAACTCCGCCCCAGCGCATTCGAAAATGAATTTCAATTTCCCCTGACTATGCACCTGCCTTCAAAAAATTGGCAAATCTGCTTGGCGAACTCCGCCCTTTTGACACTTCCCCGCCCATATACTCGGCGATATTACATAGCGGGCATAGTGACTATCCTGCCATAAATATGCAATTTTACAAAAACAGGTACAATTTTACAACTCAGAAGCTCATGACTTACAACTTGACTACGCCTGATTCGAATTATCAGTAATCATACCTGGCGGCTATAATGCGCATGTAGTTCAGACACAAGTGATCAAGGACACAAACAATCGCCACGTGACTGTTCTGTCCCCGTATTTCGTGGATTATTCCACAAACAAACAGGTTTACCGTCATGAATATTTCATGACACAATATTCCCAGGTGTATTATTCCAGCAGAAGTAAACTTTTTTGAATTTTTTTTTTGTTGGATAGGATCTAAAAAAATCTTTACCCTGGGTTGAAGTGCATTTTAACAGACTAGACCTCACAACCAACTCTGAGTCCTCTAACCTGATAATCGCTGATGTCCGACCACATAGGAGCGTCCAACGCAAAAACCTCCTGTCGATGCCATGGCATTCTCCAGCGATCCCATCACCATGTCCACGTCAATGATTGGCACACCATAATATTCCGTCACACCTGCAAAACACAAAAGTGTCATTGTTCAGTCTGATGCGAGTCAAAATTGCATTGCACTTTGTTAAGAACAGTAAGAACAGTCAGCGGCCACATTTTTTTGCCGTTTAAAGTCTTTACAGACTCGTTTTTCAGCTCCTTCGGCCTTATTTTCGAGACTTCTTCCAATTCAGTATTTCCGCTTGGTATACTTGCCAACAAACACATATCCTCGAGTCATGTGTAACTTAATATGCGTACTGCACACTATGCATGCTACCTGACGAGGAAGGAGGAATAACATCTAGAATCCGCTCGTTTCCACTTTGGTTTCCTTGTCTCTTTTGATTTGGTTCGATAATTATTAGTACTACACACCAGTTTGCAAAGCTATAAAAGGTTTTATTGCGGAGTGCGTACTGCATACTATGCACGCTACCTGACGAGCGAGGTGAAGGGGAGTAAACTAGAACCCGTTCATTTCCAGTCATTTTTTTTGGTTCCCTTGTCTCCTTTGATTATATTGGATATGTATTATTAGTTATACACTTCTACTTTGCAACGCTATAATAGGTTCTATTGCGGAATTACAAGTAAGGATGTCGTCGGTTTCTACGCGTAGTGTGCAGGCTCCCATATTAGTTACGAATGACTCAACCGACATGCGCACTTTATGTTATCATATAATGACTACTGAATGAATATTTGCTCTTTATCTACAATTCTATGAAGTCCTAACAGCTGCACATAAACGAAGTTACTATTTTAATAAAATATTTACAATATAATTGCGCAGGAGAAATATAGCATGAATTTCCAAAGCGATATTTCTTTCATTTTTTCCAAAAATCCCCACCTTGAGAGTACTAGTCACTTCTCTGAAGGTTAAGATAACGTAACAGAAGTAAATTCCGAGCAAAATCAGCTTTATTTTTCTTCGGCCTTGATATTCAGCGAAATTTTTGACGATACGAGAATGTTGCCGACAATTTTTTGCAGAATAGTTTGGCATCATAAAAAAGTAAAATCAGAAATCAGACCGTTTACAATTTTCTTTAATGACGAAAGATTTTTTGAAAGTGGACAAGAATGAGATCATCATATTATTCCACCACATTTCCGTACAGTTATCTTTCAAAACGAACCAATTACGAGTTCAAAGACAGTTGGTGATTGATAAGGTCTTCTGAGGCAACCGTTGAGTATCATAAACAAAAAAATTTTCTTTGCAGGCAGAATAATACAGATTGTCTCAAAAGTACGTACACACTTTTTAATCTTCAATAACTCTCTATCCACAAAACCTTTTGCTTAGCATCAAGCATGGAGCAAATCACTTTTCATTACTATAGGCTTACGGTAGAAATTTCCAGCAAACAACGCTGTTGTGAAATAGGCCGTCTTAGTTGAAAATTCCCAAGAAATCTGGAAGTTTGTGCAAAATACGCTGAATCCAACAGACAACTTTTCACGACTTTTTATGTTTCAGATAATTTATTCATACTTTGAAAAAGGCTAAAAAAAAGTTGTTCGATTACCTGGCAAAATTCATGGAAAAAACCTTATGGTAAAAGTGCGCAGCAACTCAGTTTAGCCTGAAGTTCTCAGCTTAAGGCCCCGGGCAGACTTCACGCGATTTGATCGTCGCGACTGAATCGCGACGAGACAACTGTTACAACATCATTCCATGTCGATCAACTTGCATTCGGCTGTGATACTTTTCCAGCCCGAAATTTTTGAATATGAAATGAAAATGAATGGAAATCTTGGCGATTTGGTCGCGACGATTAAGTCGCGTGAAGTCTGACCGGGCCTAATGCTTAATGCGTATCCTTTCTGGGACAAAATGTGGCACTGGTCGCTTAAAACCGTCTTTGAGGTTCCTATCGTAATCCTACAGTAACAAAGCGCAGTGGATGTGTCGATGTATTATTATGCACCTAAATTGAAGCTTGCTATATCGAACTGTATTCAAAACTAAGCAAAAGGTTTTGTGGGAAGAGAGTTATTGACGTTTAAGAAGTGTGAACTTACTTTTGAGACATCCTGTATAACTTACAGCAGAACACTCAGCAAACTGACTGCTCCAAAAACAAGCTTTATCCCTACACCTTCATTCGAAATGCCAGCAGTTTCGTATATTTGCCCTTGCTGTTCAAGCTAGTGTGAAGTTCGGAAACAAATTTAGCTATGTACACAACAATCCACAACACTCGCTGCTTACAATTCCTTGAACAAATTAGTAGTACAAAACTAGCAATACACGACTAGTATTAGCTCAACCTTGCTAAGCAAATATTCTTTCGCGCATGAACTTACGGACTACAATGTTTGCTTGATCTTGTAAGAAAGTAATCCATGCGTTTTGCTAAAAATTGTTTGAAAAGAATCTTTTTGAATATGCTATAATTATTGGAATAAGTACGCTCATGGTCTTCTGATAGACGCTTGAGCACAGGGCAAAGTCCAGCAAGTTCCTTAATTGCACCTATCTCGCCCTTTTCTACAAATCGACCACTACTTGACGTTAAAAAACATCATCACTTAGAGTAAAAGCGTAGCGAATTAAGTCACACGTGAGTTTAAGTAAACCTCCCAACCGGTCACCAGCAGGTTAGGGTAGCATTCCATAGAAATCCCGTCGACACAGCGACATGCAATGCTTTTAACATGTGTTCGCTATGATTTCTGAGGAGGTGGACTTTTCGATAACTCCATTCGTCAAGAAATGACAGAAAAAAGTGAAAAGCAGTCGCTCCGCCCACATACTTAGGCTCGAATGATTCGATCACGTGGAGGAAGTTATGGTCTGATGTCGTCATCTTTTCACTATATAATCTTGGCGCGGATGGTTTAAAGAAGAGCCTGCTTAGGCTCAGCCAGACCTAACCAAATTTACAAAAGAATTAAAATCTTCATAAATGCTTTATTTACTGTCAGCTTATCATTCCCCAACCTTCCTCAACCTTGTATCTTCATTATGCCTCATTTTGATTATCTAATGCAAATCAAGCAGTAACCGAACTTCAAACACTTTAAAGGTCGGTCTCCTGCTATTGAAGGCTTCAACACGTCTAGAGGGCCAGGCATACATCACGCGATTTCATCGCCTCGCGATCATCCCAAAAAGACATCTCTTACAAAGCCAATGCATGCCATCTTAAATTCTTGTTGTGATAGTTAGTTGCGATTATGTCGGATCGGAAACCTATCACAACCGAGATGCAAGATGATCGACATGCGATGAACTTGTAACAGTTGTCTTGCTGGAAGAATCGCAAGGCGATGAATCGTCTGATCTGTGATCCGCCCTATAGATGGAGCGACAAAGTCTACGAGGCGAATTTCACTTAAGAACAGTCGCAATTACTGCCTGTAATCGTAGTGTTTTTTTTTTCACTCCTACTCTATAAGACTCTAAACGGCTGCGAAAAGATACAACTACATCATTTCCTTAGCCAAACTCAAAATGTCGCCAAAAATCGTCACACTTCAAAATCGAATTTTCTTTGAATTCGAAGACTCTATACGCTCCATAAATGGCAGAGAAGCCCCAATGTAACATTTTGATTTCTTTGCTATCAAAGTTTACCTACCTAACATTTCATAACAGATCACATAAAACTTCTTTGTACCATAACATTGCCACCAATAACTGCTGTCTGTATAAATTGACGCGGGGGAGGGAAACTTGATTGTAAGAATAAATACTTGCAACTTGATTGTAAGAATAAATATCTGCTAATCCACAACGTCTTCTCGTTATTTTATCAAGCTAAATCATACGATAAAGATTTTCCCAATCACCTTCACACTCGCATAATTTCTTCCTTGCTCCGTCCTTGTAATCTTTCGTGCATGCCGTCACGTTGGTTATATAGAGACAACGTTAGACTTAGCCATACATCAGAATCTATTGGAGTTTCGACTTGAGAGCAGCTTAAAAAAATAAGCAACCGAGAAATAGTGTTACTAGACTTTTCATACCCATACTTAAGCTGCATGATTATAGAAAAGACGTCGCTTTCCTAGTTGAATACTCGTGCGAAAAATCAAAATGATTATAGATGAGATAATTAATGATCTAAGAAAGCTACTTCAAATTTTTAAGAAGTAGAGCAGCGCGAAACCAAAAAAAACACTAAAGCGACTCAAAGCCCATCTAAATCCAGCTGACAAAAAGTTGGAAAAATGTTCCATTAGCTATCTGTTTCCGTTTTGCTCTCACATCAGACGGATGTTATAGAAGATTCCATTTTGATTATTCATTTGTTTCATATAAGTGAGACTATTAGGCACGATATCGTATCAATGCTCATTTCGAGATTATTCAAGCTAAACATAAACTGTTATAACTTTTTGCAGACTGATTATGTATAACTTCGTGCATTTGATTAGAAACTATAGACGAATCCTATATGAATTTCGTACATCTAACACTAATTTTTTGACAGTCAACTACTGTCATCCTTTCAAACGATGATTTTGCTTTCTAGCATCGATAAAAAACAACATTCGAGAGCACGAGGTTTTCGAGGAGTTTTCGATGTGACTAAATTTGTTTTACTGCTTTTCTGCTTCTCTAGATTTGCCACATTTGCCATCTTTCGCATCACCTGTTTGCCGTTTATTCAAACTATCTGCAAACATTTATGATTTCCTATATAGAAACGATCAATTCTGTATATTCACAATCGTCCCCTTGTGCTTATATATGCATGATCACTTTATAAGGAATTCACTCCTCATCCTTCAAAAAATTGTACATAACTATGCCTTCTCCAACATAATGTTTTTAATCCTTGAATCATAGAAATGACTCTAAGAAATATAATTTTTGTCTCTAGTCGAGGGTTGTCTTATCAAAAAAATGTTAAACCTTAAGGTGACACATGTTACGCAGCAGCGATTCAATGACACAAAAAAATTCTGAAGTGTGAATTTCTGGCAGCTGCACCTGATAATTGCTCAACTACTTCCTCCACTAGTAAGATTTATAGACGAGAACCCAGCATACCAAGAAAATTGTTAAGAGTGCCCCTGTCAATCTTTTTTGTGCAAGAGCCCAGAACTCAATGATAACAAAGTATTTGCTCCTTCAAATGTATTCCAATGTACCGGACGATGTTTGATGGCTTCCAAAGGTAGAGAAAATAGTATTGGTGCATATCAAGTCTAGTTCCTCAATAATAGTAGTGTAAGTAAAGGACAACTAAATTACATACGCCCGCGCATTTAAGGAACAATCGACAAAAGATCGTCTAGGTGGACTCGCAAAATGCCCAAAATTGTGCTTTTTACCCGCAAAAAAATGCTATTTTTCCAATGCCCTCCTCATACTTGGCTAAACAAGTTCGTTTACTAGTAAATATATCGAAATCTTAAAACTAATCAAAAGAAAACATCGATTTCTAACTTTTCTTCTACTGAGTGTAAACTACCTGGACCTCAAACTTTTTCCGAAGTCAGGTGAAAGCTCAAATTCAAAACTTTGTTCGCGAAATACGACTCCTGATAGTCTTTTAGCCCTTTTAAACAGGAAAGAATGGCATGTCTCGTCATTTACCCCAATAGGTTGCTCTCTTTGTTCAGTGTGCAATAATGATTGTGGCCATAACTATTGCGAAACATTTGCCCATAAGGGCATTTTTAGCACTTAGCATCTAATCTTACAACTCTCAATGGCAGTGACACACATAAAATATGGAATTTTTCCGCAGTTTGATAACAAACTCGCAATGTGATAATTGTGTCAGGAAAGAAAGGCACTATTATCTTTGCTCATCAACAATCTATGCACCACTTTTGGAAAGAAGTACTTTTAGGCCTTAATCATCATTTATAGAAAAACCTTACTACTAGCGAAAATATCTTCTGTATACGATTTTATCACTGAATAGCAGCATCGCGTCGTCATTCCACAAAATCAGCGCAAGTTTAGGCAGTGAGTAATAAGGCAAAACCCGCAGCTCCAACTAGGGTTTCCAAAAAATCTATAGGTCATTCTAAAAATTGTGACGACTGGTTTGACTGCGATACTTACAGGAGCATAAAATGCCCGTACAAAAGGCAATCACCTCAGTACTTGGCTCGATCACTTCCTGTGTCTGAATATTATGTAAGCAGAAAAACTATTCGAGTAAAAGTAAAAACCATGATGTAAGTGCGTGCGTGTCGCGCGGTCGCGCCATCGTCACAGTGTTTCGAATGCCCTATATCCACTTCAGCTTTATGACTCCGATGCCTCGTCTCCCATAACTCTAAATTACGATTTTAAGGCTTGGTTTTGGATTAAGGAGCAGACACTCATCGCTCTTTATTACTCTAATGAACAGTAGCGCTAACAGAAAGGTGGGGTCCTGTTAAAGCTTTTTATGCGATGCTTTCCTAAGTTCGCTTTAATCGCAATTCCTGATGGAAAGGTTTCAGTTGTTTGTAAAACATAATATGAATTTTGAGCTTTTCCCCGCGCTTCGCCTTTTTAATGAGAGTTGATATTTTTGGAAGAAAAGGAGAGAAAAAGCTAGAAGTTTTGTAATAATTTTGCACTCAACAGTTACCCCTCACTTAGGATTCCCAAAGCGTCCTTACAATAAGCGTCGTTACTTCGTTTCAATTTCTGACCGAAATAGCCGAATACTATCTTGCAAAAAGTAGGAAACTTCAATATAGTATAGTTCTTAACGGTCAAACAGAGTACAGTTCTGTGGGAACGATATAACAGAGTACATTTTTTAAGAACAATCAAACATTGAGTACATTCTCTGGAACAATCTGTACGAATGTTTCTACAACTGCTACTACTGTTACGTCCCCACCAGTTCCACATTAAGAAATTAGCACGAAACTGTACGCATATCTGCTTTATCAGCAACAATGAAAAATTCCTTTTCTTAACTCTTATCAGCACTCAACCTTCCGTAGCTCTCTCAGAAATTTTTTCTTGCGATAACACTCGGCCCATGAAAAAGGCAGGAAGTTTGATGTTCCATTTTTCCATTTCGAAACGTCCTATTGTAATCATTGCTTGATGTTTCTTCGCACACCATTCATACGACGCTTTGTCAACATGCAACAAGCAACAAGCTGACACTACAAAACGCCAAAGATGGAAGCCTTTGTGACGACGTCACTGGCTCATTCAACGTCTCAAGAACTCTAGAGCCAAATCCGTTTCATTCTGTCTTAGCTTTCGTGTCAGCTGAGTGATATAGCAAGTGCAGTGAAGTACTGTCAGCTACTTTTCCTTTTCACACCTCGCTTCTTCCAATTTAAAGGTTTGCTCTCATTCTTTCACGTTCTCTTCATCTAACCATGTTCTCCAAATACCCTTCAGAAGGGACCTCTACCTCTATCTTGTTCGTGAATGCCCTGAATTCGTCGCCATCAGTATCAGTATTTCATTTGCCCTCTGTACTCCCTTATCTATGCCAGAACACTCATTGTTTTCTTTACTGTGTGTGTGTGGAAAACTAGGAGCTTGTTTTGCTCAATTTATTGAAACAGGGAATGGTGGGAACGCCATGCGCGGAGCTGGGGCAACGGTAGCGCGAGGCCTGTGCTAGGGTACCGCTGGCACACTTTTTTGGCCTAGGGGTGCATGTCAAGACGATGGCTGGCAATAGCAGTACGCCAAGAATTTGTGTCAGCGGTACCGCAGCGCAGCCTTCGCGCTACCGTAATCACAGCTCTGCGCATCGCGTTCTCACCATTCCTTGTTCTGATGAATTGAGCAACGAGCTTCGAATTTGCTACCTACAGCAAAGAAAACAAAATGGATGTTCTGGCATAGATAAGGGAGTATAAAGAGCAAAATGATATACTGATACCGGCGGGAACGAATTTAGGGCATTCACGAACAAGATATGAAATGCTTTCGCAAATGTTCTCAAAATCCATGTTCGAATCACGATAAGCGATTCTCTCGATGGGGCTGTGAAAACCTTTCATGGCTATCCCCCTCGCTACTTTCAAAGGCGAATGCCTTAACTACTATAAATTCTGCGAACGCTTTTCAGTCTCTTAACATTATTCACCTTGTGAAGGTTGTATGTTGATACTTTTAATTGGTTTTGAAGATAAAACATGTATTTGTCACTTATGCTCAATCATCATCTATTCCTTCGAGCACATACCCAAACATATTGCTATATAAAAGTGGTAAAGCCAAGACCAAATTCAGTATTCTTTTCTTTCATCTTTTAGTTGTATTTAAAGATTTAAAGACAAAGTTTAATTATCCAAGTTTGAGGTGATGCGAGACCACCGAACCAAAACAACTATTCTTATAAAAAAAATTTGCTTCCCAGAATTCGGATTTGAATTCGAGTTGATTGTTCCAAAACGGATAACTCCATATACATACATATCATGCTGTAAAAGTCACCAAAAGTACTTCCATAAATGACATGAGTTACTCAGCACTATATTAGCCAAAACTTTTACAGCTTGACAAGAATACGGTTGTAAGATTTTTGTACATTTTAGAATTTTCATTACTAGACTGAGACCCAACTTAACTACCAATACTATCGTTACATCTTTCTAACATTCTTTCAGCTAATCAGACCAAAAATGGCGCAACTTTGCCTGCAAAACATCAAACAGTACATTTGATTCGATATGACACGAACATAAGCGAACAATGACGTTAACAGCTGAAGAAAGAAAAAAGTGCACGTTGTCATTTCTAACAAAAAAAAATTATTCGTGCAATAGCAGTCTCCCGTGAGCATTACCTTCATCAATAACCCTACCATAAAGAAATTGGCATCTGACATCATATCCATGCGTTTTGGCACATTACGTTCAAAGTGTTGCAGAACTAGTTACGAAAAATGTCACCTAAGCGATGGACTGGGTATACATTTCTGATTCCTACTGTAAACTGTCGAGCTCTCCTGTGAACTACCTCTATCTTTCACCTAACCCCACATTTCAGTATTTGTGTCTAAACGCCTTGGTAAAAACTGTTTCTTCTAACAATAAGATACATGGCATTGGCTGCCACATGTGATAACGATGTTTAGGAAAAAGGAAAAAAATGCCGTGACCAAAACAAGAAAGCTGGTAATCGATGTGACATACCAAGACGTCTTCATTTAAATTCACTTTTTGACATTGATTTAAATCGCTTTTCGACTTTGTCCATTATAAGCCGCTCGCACAAAGATCACTATCTTCACGTGCGTTTAAGATAGCGTGACTTTTGTTATCTTAATATGGTCAAATTCTTCGACAGATAATCAGTGCATCTTCATTTTTCCAGTCCGTTATCGCATGGTTCGCTTTACTCTTTAGCGGATTAAGTTGCCGCGCGATGGGCATTAGGATATAGTCTAAAAACCAAACTATTTGCCAAAAATTTTCGATAGGCATATAAATATGGCCTAACGGCGATAATTAGTTCTCTGGAACAACCGTTATGCGAAAAAATGTCATCGGGTTCAGAGCTCAAACGCAAAACGCAGTGTTCCATTACTTTTACCCCCTTCTAACTAGACATAATCTTACAACAAACATATCCACTTGCCATAAACTTGCACATTTGCTCCCATTTCCTTCCTCTGGCATCATGCAAAGATCCATTTCGCTTTTAACAAAAATACCGTCTACAAATCTCAAGCATGAGTCCAGATCCAAGTTCAATATTTTCAGTTAAAAATGAACGAACGTGCAACCATACTATGGCTCATAGCACTATGCTCATATTCTATGGCAAAACCAGCACATATTATACTACCACCAGAACCAGCAGAACCATCAACAACGATAAGTCCAGAAGATAAAAGCTTAGTTGAGGACCATATTCGAGAGATAACAGATGTAAGTTTTCTGAAGAATTTTGAAAATTTTTCGCGCAGAGAGGGGAAAAAACACCTCTTCGAAAAGGAATAGTACCAATAAAATGCTAAAGATAGTTCAGAGTTTTTAAGACAGCGTGTATATTCGTGGCTGCCCAACTACACGCTGCAAAAATGACAAAATCCAACTTTCAGAACAAACAAAATATAATTTAACAGTTAAACATAGTTATATCGTTACTGATAGTGTGTTTCTCCAGTCATTTCTCTTACTCCAAAACGGATATACACGTTGTGAAAACTCGAAAATTTGCAAACATGCGTATCTCCACAAAACAACATAATTCTTGCATATCAAAAGAAATCAGAGCTCGGCACCAGGTGGCTTTCTGAAAATACGAAAAACGAAGTCCCCTTTGACTTTCGCAAAATTTTACGAAGTTCTTTTCCTAAACCCTAAACCCTATACGTAAAAACCCTTAAAAAAAAGAAACGTCGACTAAAAAAGCAATTTTCATGTTTTTTCGCCCACAAAAGCGATATCCCCTTTGCTTTTTGTCCCAAAAACGAGACCCAGCTTGCTTAAAAGCCACCTGTGCCAAGCACTGACAGAAATATTCAAAATTGTTTGAAGTGATTTCACCATTCCGAGCATTTATTAAAAGTCATTTTAGAACGAATAAGGCGCCTTTTGTAACTAGACGTCTTTGATCAAATCGTCTGAACGTAAGAATTCAGAGATATCGTCGACATGTGGATGAGAATATAATAAGAATATCTGGATTTTTCAAACCTTTCCCAAAATCTTTCATAGAACCTGTGGTGATTCTTGTTTGAATCATTATCTTGTAGCAAGTTTTATTCAAATTTGCACATCCAGCCCATCTTCATTTCCCCATTTCAGGCACCAGTCGATGTAAGGAAAATTGTCTGGGAAGCAGAAGAACGAGTTCTGAATAAGACTCAAACATGCGATGCGAGCAACGCTCCAGGGCGGTACATGATCTACTGCAGTGGGAAACTGCTACAAGCAGTTATGGCTGTCAAACTTCACGATGATTCAAAGACATTCGTGGACAGACCCATGAAACCAGGACGTAATGGTCCGGATTTGCTCGCACAGTTCGAGAAACAATTTCCTCAACCAGTCAGTCAGCTCCAAAGAGACGACGTGAAGGCGTTTGTGGATGCGAATTTCGATGAGGAAGGACACGAGTTGAAAAGGTTAGAGATTCATTGTTTGAAGTTTCAACGGCAGTGTCCACGTAAACTTAGGTCTCCTTGGAATTCCCATGTGAATACAAAGTGGAAGGCATTAACAAAGCCACTGCCCAAGCAGCATTCCGTAATATTCATTCACAACATAGAAATTCCGTTCTAAACTCCTGCCCAGCACCGCAACCAACGAGAGGAGTACGATCTGGATGAAAACTTTCTTTCGGCCACGAATGAGTTATGCGGCTTGGCCAATGGTTTACTTAGGACTTTTCAATCACTTTGCCCATAAAAAGCCCGAATACCCAGATTTGCCCAAGCGTTGTCTTCGATCTGTTGCCCCTTCTTTGCCAAATCACCTCTTCCTTTCATTTTCAATACAATCATACAAGTACTTTAATTTCAGCTGCAATCTCAGTGACTGGACCTCCAATCCAAAGATGTTCAAGCTTATCAAAGATGATAATCTCCGAACTTTTGCCCTTCAACTCAATGATATTTGGAAGGAACTCTGTCGAGAAATAAAGCCGGAAGTGAAGGAATATCCGGAACGCTACTCGCTGATCTACGTTCCTCATCGTTTTGTAGTGCCAGGAGGACGTTTTCGTGAATTCTACTACTGGGACGCATACTGGATCGTCAAGGGTCTTCTTTTATCCGGAATGCACGATACAGCTAAAGAAATGATCCTAAACTTCGCTCATATGATTAATACCTATGGATTCGTACCCAATGGAGGTCGAATATACTATTTGCGACGATCTCAACCGCCACTGTTTACTCCGATGGTTTACGACTACTACGTAGCTACAAAAGACAAAGAATTAGTCCGGGATATGTTGCCAGTCGTTGAAAAAGAACTTAACTTCTGGAAGGCAAACCGCTCAATAACGCTCAATGTAGATGACGAGAAGATTACCATGTTCCAGTACAGAACTCCTTCAACTGTACCAAGGTTGGTAACTTTCATTTTTACAAGATTGAAGGACTAGAAAAAGTTCGAGATATCTCGAAAGATTTCACAATCTCTTCTTCGAAAGTAAAAAAATTAAATCCTGAAAAATTCGCTAATTTTCAATCAATAAGTGAATAAGTAAAATTCATTATATATGCTCAATTTAGACCAGAATCATATCGCGAGGATGTCATGACTGGCGAAGCGATTTCGGATGAAAACGAGAAACGACTTCTTTACCAAAATCTGGCTAGTGCAGCTGAATCCGGATGGGATTTCTCTATTCGATGGTTTGCCGACAAACAAAATCTGGCCACGATCGAGACCACCAACATTATACCAGTTGATCTCAATGCCTTTATTTGCTACAATCTTCATATCCTGGGCAATCTCCACGGTGTGCTTGGTAAGAGATTTTACGAGATTCAAAGCAAAACTGCTTTCAAAAAGACAGTTTCCTAGGAAACCAAAAGAAAAGTGCTACATGGATCGCAGAGTACATCAAATTCCGAAGACAATTCCAAAAAGTTTTCTGGGTAGAAAACGCAAAGGGATGGTTTGACTATAATTTGAGGACGAAACAGCACAACACCGACTTCTACGCTTCTATTGCTGCTCCCCTGTTTACTCAGTGCTATGAGCCATTGAGTACAGAAAAGGCGGACGAATTATACGATAAGTTGGAAGAGATAGGAGTATTCAGCTTTAGCGGAGGACTTCCAATGAGGTGAGCAAAAATATTTATGAAAATAATCCACTCTGGGATTTAAAAATCTAAGCAAGACTATATTTCAGCTTACAAAAGCAGAGCACTCAACAGTGGGACTTCCCCAACGGTTGGCCTCCTCTCAACCATATGATGGTCGAGGGATTACGTAAAAGTGACGACCCAAGGTAAAACAATGGATATCTTCATCTTACCGATCAAAAACTCTGAGCATTACAGACTGCAACAAAAAGCCTATGTACTAGCAGAAAAATGGGTCATGGCTAATTACCAAGTTTTCCAAGCAGACAAAGCTATGTGGGAAAAATACGATGTGGTAGCCACAAAGCCACGTTTGGGTGGTGGAGGCGAATATGATGTTCAGGTCAGTTCACAGATACATTAAAAAATTTCCAGAAAAAAGTGACAGTAGAATGATTAGGCAGAGGAAGAATGGGGAAAGGGAAAACTTATGCAAGAATCAATTTCATAGCCGAAAAAATAGGAACTTTTTTCACAAGATTCGATAAAGCCATAGAAATCAGAAAAGTTTAAAATAAGGGAAAGTAGGACCTCATGAAACATGAGTAACAGGAATAATTACAGCAAGGTAAATCTGTTTAGTATAACAAAGATGCTGTTTCTGATTAGAACGAGATTTTTGATCAAAAAAATAATCGTACTGCAAGGAAATGAACAAAAAAGACCAATAAATGGATTCAAATCAGTCTCATGCATTTTTGTACTAACCTGAGTGTCTTTTTCAGCCCGGATTTGGCTGGACAAACGGTGTTGCACTCGATTTACTAGTCAGCTATGGTGACCGATTATCTACAGCAAATATAAGCGACACCAGGCAAGATGTCAACAATTCCTCTACAGGAGCAACGCGGTTTACATCGATACTCATAACTACGGTCATTTCGAGCTTGTTATATGTACACATTATTTAAGTTGATATATTGTGCAATTTATAGGAAAAGATGCATGTAAATAATAGTTATTATGTTATTAATGAGACACTTACCTCGTCCTGTTTTTCCTATCACTCCAAATGACCAGCTTTCATCGATGAAAACACGGACCTGGAAAACGGGTCCATTTTACATTTTAGCACTTTTATAGTTTCAGAAAAGGAAGAAAAGAATGGCGTAGAAAAGGAAGTTTACATTTGAGCTGGTTTGAAGATGTATTTCAGTTAGATAAGGGCGACAACATAGAAGATTCCAATTTGGATCATCATAAGAGTGTTAACAAAGACGTATAAATCTTTTTTTCTCTCTCATCGCATATAAACATACCCAATTGATAACCTTAGAAGGTTCTCTTTTCAACGTGAGTGATACTTGCAAGTTCTCAAAAAATGAAGGAACGAAAAATGTTATAGAAAAATCAAACTTCTAACGATGAAAGGTAGATCGATCGAGCACAGCTTAGAGACAGAGTTTAAAAAAATCATTAACTAATACAACCAACCTTGTACTTCCATTTGAATTCCATAATTCGTGGCAGTGGACAGAGATCAGCAGTATTTACGTACAAACCTTCCACAATGATAAATCGCCGAATGGTCTTAGCTTTCTTAGGATCCTAAAAGAGCAGTTGGTTGGTTGAATCTTCCATACATTTCAAAAAAGCTATAAAACCTACAAAACCTCTATAAACCCTACCTTCTTATCTCTGACATCCTGTTCCTCTAATAACCTTTCCAAATCTTCCATATCGTTGTGTTCGAACCATTCAATACGACTTCTACAGGCCTGCAGACCTTTTTGAATTGCAAAATTCACACCTAGAACATCGGTAAATCAGAAGAAGATCACGAACAGTCACGCACCTTTGTCAACAAAAATAATATCTCCTCTCTTGGCATAAGCTGGAATGGCACTGGCTACAGTAGCAAACGCGTAACTATACAACACAGCTTCTTCACAACCCATAAATCTGAAAAGGTACAAATGAAAAGGGCTAAAGCACTCCTTTTTTGGCTGAAGTGTCGTTTGGATACGCGAAATTTTCATGGGAAAGTTCCTCGCAAATATGCTTATTATCAAAATTAAGCTTCATTATGAATTTATGCAAACGAGATGCAATTCAATAGCAATAGAACATACTTGGCTAATTCAGCTTCCAAATTCAGATGGACATCGACTGTTCCATAGAATCCACGAGGACCACAGGAGCCTACACCATACTTCTGAATCGTCTTTTTGGCGACTTCCTAAATTTACCGGATCGAAATACAGGGTTCTTAGCAAATACATGCACTTCATAAGTAAGTAAGTGCTCATTCTTTAGGGTTTGGAACTTGAGAAAACAAAACAAATGCGTGACCAGATAATGATTAAATAACAATTGGGACACTGCAAATGCGAACTTCATTCCTTTCGACTTACTCCTTTTTCGTGCTTGATAGAAAGAGTACGTCAAGATATGATAACAGTCATAACCGTCGAAGATGCATAGAATCTTGCAGACGACCTTTGTTTGTAGTATTGCTTTTCATGCGTATTGTACAAGAAGCAACTTTCGCAGAAATAGAATGTAACGGTTTCTCTTATCCTAAGTTCCAAAAATTTTGCAGCCATTAAGGGCAGCGTCCGGGCAAAATCGAAAGTGTAGAGTACAGCGGCGCCCGTCCTGGTAAGGCTCTTGCCCAACTGGCAATGTACCAGTTTGCTTCTGAAGCGAGAAAACCGTTCCAGAAATGGCGACCAGAACGCCCGACGACCGGGGACGAGTTAGTTCGATAAGCCAGAGTGCGCATCCCGCACACAGACAAGACGTAGGGTCCCCCAAAGACTCTGCTTCTTGGCCTTGGCAACAGGCGACAATCAAATTAAGAGCTTCTGAAAAAGCCCTTTTCGACGTTTTCGTGCTCTCCGAGGTGCATTTTCGGAATCGGCGGGAAGGATAAGTCCAGGTAAGCGAAAAAAAGTCTACCCGAAATCTTGCCCGGACGCCGCCTTTAAAAGCTCCGCACTTTCTACACTGTGACTTCTTCCCATCTCTCCACGCTTACAGTTCATTACTGGGCTTTCAGTGATTCTGCTCACTAGATGAGGTTTTAGTAGACCACACCCAAAAGACTAATAACCTTCTACTTACTCGAATAGGTCCTATGTAAGTTAGTAAAGCAAGACCGAGAATTATTATTCTTATGCTCCGCACCAATTTTTCAAGTGACATTAGGTCATCAAATGCCTACCTCTATCCTCTTCTCGCCAACAAATCCTAAGAAATTTGATGTGGCCATATTCAGATATTCTTTCCCCTCAATCTTCACATACTTAGTCATCTTCCTGAAAAAGAAATCATAAAAATACCAGCAAGCAAACAAGATTTGTCCATACCCATCAGCAAACTTTTGGTTCAAAACCGGATGGTCCTGAGGCGTACCAGGTACCAATGGTTCTGGTTGCCATGCGGCTATTATTGCATCTTTTTGCTGGAAGAATTTACTATCAACCTTGTTACGCAACTAAGTCGATAAATACTTACTTCCTCAGTCAATTTCGGCACTTGATTCCTAGAATTCCTCCTATTTATGAATAGATATACAACTGTAGCTACGAGAATTGCCTCTACGTAGTAGTGAAGATACGGGACCTGCGCGAAAAAATCTTAGTGAAAGAAGTCATTGAAAATGGGAGAAAAACTCAAGAAAAACTCACAGAAGATATAGGTTCTACTAGCGGTTCTAACATAGTTCAATGTGCAAGGAAGCCCAAGAAAAAAGGCCTAAAAACCAATAACTGATTACAGAAATTATTCAAAATTCTTGCGATCGTTGGAGATCCAAGTGGTACAAATCGAGTAAACAAGAACGAGAATGCAAGACGTATATAGAAAGCATAAGCTGGCAAACAAACAGTTGCACGTGTGGTTCGCACCGAGAATGTGCATATACATCTTTGAGATACAAAAATCAAGGGATCGTACATCAAAAACACGAAAGCACGAAAGAAAAAAGAGCTCGATGCCTTTTCTACAAGAGACTGATATTCATGACCAGGAAAGTAGAAAATTTTCATCACGAAGAGAATCCTAGAAAATTTTAAACACGAAGAGAATTCTTTTTTTCCACTACCTTCTTTTAAGTAAACCAAAATGTAACCAGATCAGTCAACAGTTCATCGGCATGAACACTGAAGCATGGATGTGCTCGCAGATGTAGCATATCATAATCTAAAGAAAACCTTCCAAAACATACCAAAGGAGAATCACTAGCATCGTTTGAAAGTCGAGAGAATTTTGAGTAATTTTCGGGGTTTCAGGCGATTTGACGTTCAAAAATGTCTAGACAACTTGTTGATCTTGGTCAACTATCTTTCAGATGATAACTTCAAATAGTAAAAAGGCACTGACCAAAATGTGTTTAATTATCAAACATATAGCAGGAAACTGTCTTGAATAGGAAATGAGAAGCCATCGCAATTTTAAGCATGTGACTAACGATGCGACGTAAAAGGATGATTCAGCATTTATCATAGAAATCAATTTTGGGAACGATCAAAGGCATTTGAGAAAAAGTTTTCAAACCTCTAGCACCGATAAGTGTAAAATTTCCATTTGCAGCCGCTTTGGAGACGAACAATAGTTTAGAAAGATGCGCCGTATACAAGACGATCAAAGTGCAGGAAGCAAAGCAAGGACAACAGAGATTAGAGAAAATGAGCTAAATAGATTAGCATTGCAGCTTTACCCATATGGAAAGCAGGAAAACAAATTTGATTTGATCAACTCCACCGAGAATGTATGAGCAGGTCTTTATCCAATGAGAGAAAGTCTGATGGCTAGAAAAATGTATGAGACAAATAAGCATTCGGACAAAAAAAATGGCAAAATAAGGACAAACACGCAACAAGTATATTTCTTCCATTCTCCCCTGTCAACAGGATTAACTCAACAAGTTTTACTATTCTTCAAACCAAACATCAATCTCCTGCCCACGTTGCAATGGCTGGCACTTTGCCTATTCAACTTTGGAAACTGATACCGTTATATTCCAACGCTTATGGCTATTCGTCATGTATGCAAATCATAATGAGATCCAGAAGTATAAACAATAACGATGCTTGCAAACTGATGACGAGTGATATCCTCTAGATGTTTTCGATTATCATCCTCTAACTCAGAAAAGAGCGACCATCAGTTCTGGATTATAGTCTTGCTCCCATTTGAAAGTCAGAAAAAAATTCAGTCCAAAAATGATGCGTGTTCCTTGGACCAAGAATGGAGTTGAGGTGAGTAGGATTGAACTAAAACGAGGTATGACCTATTTGTTTTCGCTCAAAGACCATACTTTTGAAGATGCCAAGTACTAGGTATTTCTCTGCAATTTTGACCTTATTTCGCAGCAAAAAATTTCAAAAGAATTTTGCTCCCAAAGTTTGACTTCCAAATATAGGTCCATGTGTCTATTTGCAACCACCAAACTATGCCCACATTTTGAACGAAAACGAGATCAGTTAAATGTTGCACCGGTTTTTTGCATTTATAAATAAGGTATTTGATATGCACTTGCGTGCATGAAAATTACAGCAACAACTATATAATGAGTAGTAGTAAGAGTAAGAGGATTGGCAAACATTGCCGTGCAAAATAGTTCAAGCCCAAATAGCCGATGATACCTTTTTCTTCACCAAACTTGCTTGATATTCGAGGTTTATTAAAATTTTGTAACCTTCTTACTCTTTCGAAAGGTACCCGTTTTAAGCAGGGCTCGCCACAGGGGCAAGGGGTCAAACTGGATGGTGCTTTTTTCGTGTTTGGGACAAAGGGGAAATCGTTTTTGTGGCCGGAAAGACATAAAAACTGCAACTTTTTTTGTCGTTTTTTTTGTGCCAACGTTTCGTGTTCTGGGGGGATTTTCACGTTTAGGGTCTAGGGTCAAACGGGAGTTCGTTTTGTAAATTCCCTGGAGCCTGTTGTGCCGAGCCCTGATTCTAAGTCTCACCCAGTACCGTACTCAAGAACGCTGATTGGTTTCCCAAAAAGACGGCGATGGAGTCCATTGAATTTACAGACAAGCGACTGCGCAAGTGCCTGCGTTGAGGGAACCAAAGGTTTCTTCAACTGATCTATCTGTAAAACCTGCAAATTTAGCGGATCTAGGTCAATACCGTCTAGCCAAAGTGCTCACCATGTTTTCCAAGGCAAAAGCAATGCGTCTGATTGAAGTGAAGTCTTTTTCTGGAGTGTTGTTGAATGTACGAAGGGGAAATGTGACGCTGCATGCGTCGAGGAATGCTGAAAAATCTAGAAAAATAGTTCCTGATCATCTCCTTTTGCATACTGATGCATCATTCCCTAAAAAAACAACTACTCACACAAAAGCTGCGCGTATTCCTCCCTCCAAGGCATGCCACCTGCAATCACTTTTGTACTGAATGTAGATATACAAATTCCAAGTTAGCACAAAAAGGAATCTACGTCACTTTCTAGGCTAAAACCAAAAAAAAATGAAATCAGAGTTTGACTTTTATCAATAAGCGTATTCTCCATTGTTCGGTGTCACACAAGTGCGCAAATGACGCAAAATCTTTGAGGGATCGGCCAAACTGTTCCTGGAGGTGATTTCTGCGGTTCTTGTAATTCCTGCAGTATTTATGATTCATCGCTTTCTGTGTCACAGTATGGAGCGGTTTGCGAGTTTCAGTATACATTGTATTTTCGCAATAAACATTGTTGCGGGACCCGCAGGAATCACAGGAATTGCTGGAATCGCAGAAATAGTATGGCTGGTCCTAAAACCATACCGAGACTCGGTCTTCAAAGGAGCGGAAATAGCACAAATGAAAAGTAAATACCGTGGGGACTAGGCCTTCCTCTGAAGAATTTTTTTTAGGGTTACGAAGGCAGGTGACTGTAAAAACTCACAGAAGAGAGACGTCAAGCATATTTACTCCGACTGCCACCATAAGCAGCGTCCTAGCAAATTCTCGACCATTTTTGTCTAGTTGGGCTTTTCATGGCGACGGTTACAAATATGAGACGAAATATGATTTCGCAAGATCTTCTTTCTGAAGTTAATTTTCATAACCATGGACGCGTGTGCCGGCACCAGTGTTGGATACATGTTGAAACATGTTAGGCAGTATGCATTCGGTTGTGCTTGCCATGTGAAAACGAGTCAAGGGCCACGGAGATTTCGTCCATGGAGGCGGACGGCACACCGAAGTGGGCGGTTTGTATATAGCTTTAGAGACTTGCACACCGATTTACTCTTTTTAGAGAAGAAGTCTTTGGACACCAAATCTACGCAGTAGTCCTTGTTCGAGGTCCTATACTGCGAGTTATTTCAACTGCTGCACTTAGCTACATTCCATAAGGTCTGCTATTTTCATAAACAATGACTCGCTGTATAAAAAAAAAACTCCGAGTCAGGATGCATTCATTCCTACAGCTCAGCTCACATCATTATGATGAACGATTATCGCTTCGTCAGCAGCTTCTACTATCCGACTAAATCGACTCCGACGGCATTTCAGATAGACGGGCCATATTCGCAGCCGGTTTCTCCTGCTCAGAAGTCGTTGCCAATCAACGTCCAGCAGGTAAGATACCTTTCTTAGGTACCAGCCAGAGCGGTATGTGCACCATCTGTGAGGCTTCAGCCGAACTTTGCAACGGCTTTCACTTTCCAGCTCCCGAATCGAGCTAGAAAATAGAGCCAATGAAGCCCCAGCAAGTAAGGCGTGCGGTTCCAGTGAGAAATCAGCCTGAACAAAGAAATGTGATTCCTGTAATCCAGCCTGGACAAAGGACCGCAGTTCCTGCGCTTAATCAGCCTGAACCTGATGTCTTGGTTGAGAAACGTAAGTTGAGCTTTCAATCGCCAAAGATGGAAGCCTTTGTGACGACGTCATAGGCTCATTCAGCGTCTCAAGAACTCTAGAGCCAAATCCGTTCCGTTCTGTCTTAGCTTTCGTGTCAGCTGTGTGATAAGCAAGTGCAGTGAAGTATTGTCAGCTTTACTTTTGCTTTTCACACCTAGCTTCTTTCACTTTAGAGGCTCGCTCTCATTCTACTACGTTCTCTTCATTCAAGCATGTTCTCTAAATACCGTTCAGAAGGGACATCTACCTCTATCTTTCGTGAATGGCCTAAATTCGTACTCATCAGTACCAGTATTTCATTTGTCCTCTATACTCCCTTATCTATGCCAGAACACTCATTTTGTTTTCTTTACTGTTTGTAGAAAACTGGAGCTTGTTTTGCTTAATTCATTGAAACAAGGAATGGTGGGAAGCCATGCGCGGAGGTGGGACTAGGGTAGCGCGAAGCCTGTGCTAATGTACCACTGGCACACTTTTTTGCCCTAGGGGTATATGTCAAGAATAACGATAATTGGCAATAGCAGTACGCCAAAGTGTGCCAGCGGTACCATAGCACAGGCCTCGCACTACCGTAATCCCAGCTCCGCGCATGGCGTTCCCACCATTCCCTAATTATGAATTGAGCAAAACGAGCTTCGAATTTGCTAGACACAGCAAAGAAAACAAAATGGATGTTCTGGCATCAATAAGGAAGTATAGAGGGCAAAATGATATACTGATACTGGCAGGGACGAATTTAGGGCATTCACGAACAAAATATGAAATGCTTTCGCAAGGGTTCTCAAAATCCATGTTCGGATCACGATAAGCGATTCCCTCGATGGGGCTGTGAAAACCTTTCATGGCTATCCCCCTCGATACTTTCAAAGGCCTTTACTGATACACTCAATTTGTGAACGCTTTTCATTCTCTTAACATTATTCACCTTGTGAAGGTCATATGTTGATACTTTTAATCGGTTTCGAAGACAAAACATGTATTTGTCACTTATGCTTAATCATCGTCTATTCCTTCGAGCACATACCCAAACATATTGCTGCATAAAAGTGGTTTAGCCAAGACCAAATTCAGTATTCTTTTCTTTCATCTTTTGGTGTAGTAGTTTTAGTGTAGTTTAGTTTGTAGTTGTTATCATGTTCATGTTCATGTTATTTGAAGATTTGAAGATAAAGTTTGATTACCCAAGTTTGAGGAAATGCGAGACCACCGCAACCACTGAACCAAAACAACTACTCTTATAAAAAAAAATTGCTTCGCAGAATTCGGATTTGAATTCGAGTTGATTGTTCCAAAACGGGTGATTCCATATACAAAATGGATGTTCTGGCATAGATATCATGTTGTAAAGGTCACCAAAGGTACTTCCTCAAATGAAATGAGTTACTCAGCAAATATATTAGCCAAAACTTTTACAGCTTGACAAGAATACGGTTGTAAGATTTTTGTACATTTTAGAATTTTCATTAGCTTGAGACCCAACTTAACTATCAATACTATCATTGCAAAACGCAGCGTTCCATTACTTTTACCTACTTCTAAGTAGACATAATCTTACAGCAAACATATCCACTTGCCATAAAATTGTACATTTGCTCCCATTCTTCGTGGCATCATATAAAGGTCCTTTTCGCTTTCAACAAAAATATTCTATCAATCTCAAGCATGGTTTCAACTTTAAGCTCAATATTTCCAGATAAAAATGAACGAACGTGCCACCATACTATGGCTCACAGCACTATGCTCATATTCTATGGCAAAACTAGCACATACGCTAGTATCAGCAGAACCAGCAGAACCATCAACAGCGATAAGTTCAGAAGATAAAAGCTTAGTTGAGGACCATATTCGAGAGATAAGAGATGTAAGTACTCTGAAGAATTCGGAAATTCTTCGCGTAGAGGGAGAATAAACACCCCTTAGAAAAGGAGTAGTACCAGTAAAATGCTAAAAATAGTCCAGAGTTTCCAACAAGGAAAGGAAGGTTGGTCCAAGTGGCCTTTTGAAATGAGATATATATATATATATAGCTTGTAGAGCTTGGAACGCTGATTCCAAATGTACCTTTGCTATCTGCTGCGGGCTCCTGGGCGACGAGTTATGAAGGTTTTGTGAGTAAAAATCTGAATGCAAGAGTAGGCTAAATCAGTCGTAACATTTTTATAGGGCTTAATTGGTAGTCGGATCACTCGGTGCAACAAATATTCTTGATTCAAATATACCAACTCGCTGCTGCCTCATTTGAACGTTGGGAAAAGGTTACGACTGATTTTACCCCGTTCTTGCATTTAGATTTTTACTCACAAAAACCTCCATAACTTCTCGCCCAGAAGCCTGCAGCAGAGCAAAGGTAGATTTGGAATCAGCGTTCCAAGCTCTACAAGGCAGTTTACAACTCAGTTCAAAAGGCCACTTCGGCCAACCTTCCTTCCCTTGTAAGACAGCGGTATATTCGCTGCGTCCCAAAAACAAGCTGCAAAAATGACATCTAATGTTCAGAAGAAATAAAATATAATTTGACAGTTGAACATAATTATATCGTTACTGATAATGTCTTTCTACAGCTATTTCTCTTACTCCAAAATAGATATACAAGTTGTAAAAACTTCGAAAACCTCGAAAAATTGCAAACATACGTATCTCCACAAAACAGCACTCAAGGCTCAGCACAAGATGGCTTTCCGAAAATGCAAAGAACGAAGTCCCCTCTACTTTCGCAAAATTTTACGAAGTTCCACCTTGAACCCTGTACGTACAAAACCCTCAAAAAGAAACATCGACTAAGAAAGCAATTTTTTTTCGTCCACAAAAACGATATCCCCTTTGCCTTTTGTCCCAAAGACGAGACCCAGCTTGCTACAAGCTACCTGCCTCGAAACCGGCAGAAATTCTTGAGAATTGTTTGAAGAGATTTTATCTTTTCGAGCATGTATGAAAAGTCAATTACGCTTGAGAACAAATAAGGCGTCTTTTGCAGTTAGACGTCATTGATCAAACATCTGAACGTAAGAATTCAGAGATATCGTCGACAAGTGGATAAGAATGTAGTAAGAATATCTGGGTCTTTCAAGCCTTTACCAAAATCTTTCAAAGAACCTGTGGTAATTCTTGTTTGGATCATTTTCTTGTAGCAACTTTTATTCAAATTTGCACATCCAGCCCATCTTCATTTCCCCATTTCAGGCAGCAGTCGATGTAAGAAAAAGGGAAGCAGAAGAACGAGTTCTGAATAAAATTCAAACATGCGATGCAAGCAACGCTCCAGGGCGATACATGATCTACTGCAGTGGAAAACTGCTTGAGGCAGTTATGGCTGTGAAACTTCACAATGATTCGAAGACATTTGTGGACAGACCCATGAAACCAGGACGTAATGGTCCGGATTTGCTCGCGCAGTTCGAAAAGCAATTCCCTCAACCGGTAAACCAACTCCAAAGAGACGACGTGAAAGCGTTTGTGGATGCGAATTTCGATGAGGAAGGACACGAGTTGAGAAGGTTAGAAATTCACTCATCGCATTTTGAATGCAGCATCCAGGTAAATCTGTGACTTGGACTTCCTATGAGGTTGACTGGAAAACATCAACTAAGCCATTGTCCAAGCAACAGCTTATCTGAGTCATTTGTGGCCG
This sequence comes from Cylicocyclus nassatus, assembly GCA_958299035.1. Lineage (NCBI taxonomy): Eukaryota > Metazoa > Nematoda > Chromadorea > Rhabditida > Strongylidae > Cylicocyclus > Cylicocyclus nassatus. The sequence continues at coordinate 3,924,377 of CATQJL010000316.1, forward strand.
AGAAATTCGATTCTGCACTCTCGCCCACTACCGTACTCCACATCGAAATTACGGTCTGGGTGAGAGCTCAGAACCCTATTCCGAATTTTTGGCCATGAGTGATCATACCAGCTGCTGTTAGGGCAACTGGTTAAGAATTCATCTTCCACAAGAACCGAAGTATGTACGTAAACTTGCCTACACTGCAATTTGCTATTTCTTCCCATTATCGAATCACTTTTTCTTTTCTTTTTTTTCTCAATACAAATACTCAATTTCAGCTGCAATCTCAGTGACTGGACCTCCAATCCAAAGATGTTCAAGCTTATCAAAGATGATAATCTCCGCACTTTTGCCCTCCAACTCAATGACATTTGGAAGGAACTCTGTCGAGAGATAAAGCCAGAAGTGAAGGAATATCCCGAACGCTACTCGCTGATCTACGTTCCTCATCGTTTCGTAGTGCCAGGAGGACGATTCCGTGAATTCTACTATTGGGACGCTTACTGGATCGTCAAGGGCCTGCTTCTATCCGGGATGCATGAAACAGCCAAGAAAATGATATTAAACTTCGCTTGTATGATTAAAACCTATGGATTCGTACCTAATGGAGGACGCATATACTATATGCGACGATCTCAACCGCCATTGTTTACTCCGATGGTTTACGACTACTACGTAGCTACAAAAGACAAAGAATTAGTCCGGGATATGTTGCCAGTCGTTGAGAAAGAGCTTAACTTCTGGAAGGCAAACCGCTCGATAACGCTCAATGCAGACGACGAGAAAATCACCATGTTCCAGTACAGAACTCCTTCAACTGTACCAAGGTTGGTAAATTTCATTCTTAGAAAAATGAAAGAGCAGAAAAGTTTAAAAAATTCTCCTCAAAAGAATATCCAATTATGTCTTCCAAGAGAAAAAGAAAACTCTAAAAATAACAAGTGCAACCAATATAAGCTTATTTCAGACCAGAATCCTATCGCGAAGATGTTATGACCGGTGAAGCGATTTCGGATGAAAACGAGAAACGACTTCTTTACCAAAATCTGGCCAGTGCAGCTGAATCTGGATGGGATTTCTCTATTCGATGGTTTGCCGACAAACAAAATCTTGCCACAATCGAGACCACAAGTATCATACCAGTCGATCTCAATGCTTTCATTTGCTACAATCTTCACATTCTGGGCAATCTCCACGGTGTGCTTGGTAAGAGTTTTCACGAAATTTTCAGGCAAATTGCTATAATCCAAGCGCAAAAAGGCAATGCTTTCAGGAAATCAAAAGAAAAGTGCTACATGGATCGCAGAGTACATCAAATTCCGAAGACAATTCCAAAAAATTTTCTGGGTAGAAAACGCAACGGGATGGTTTGACTATAATTTGAGAACGAAACAGCACAATACCGACTTCTACGCTTCTATTGCTGCTCCCCTGTTTACTCAATGCTATGAGCCATTGAGTACGGAAAAGGCGGACGGATTATACGATAAGTTGGAAGAAATAGGAGTATTCAGCTTTAGCGGAGGACTCCCAACGAGGTGAGCAAAAATATTTATGAGAATAATCCACCTTGAGATTCTCAAAATCTAAGCAAGGCTATATTTCAGCTTACAAAAGCAGAGCACCCAACAGTGGGACTTTCCGAACGGCTGGCCTCCTCTTAATCATATGATGGTCGAGGGACTACGTAAAAGTGATAACGCAAGGTAAATTGTCGCAGTTCCTTATACCCTGCTCGGGAATCTCAAAATCCTTTCAGATTGCAGCAAAAAGCCTATGTTCTGGCAGAAAAATGGGTCATGGCCAATTACCACGTCTTCCAAGCAGACAAAGCAATGTGGGAAAAATACGATGTGGTAGCCACAAAGCCACGTTTGGGTGGTGGAGGCGAATATGATGTCCAGGTCAGTTCATAAAGACATAAAGGAAAAATTCTACAAATGAGTGACAATAGACTGGTTTAGTAGAGAAAGGATGGGGTTAGGGATAAGTTATGCAAAAGTTGATTTCATAGCCGAATGATGGTTTTTTTCACAGTTTTCGATTAAATAATAGGAAGTTGGAAATAAAGAAAGGTAAGATTTCATATAGTTAAATGAAATGGATAATAAAATTTTTTTAATAGAATATAATGAGGATGCCGTTTTTGAGAACGGCATTTTGAACAAAAAAAAAATCGTAAAAATAAGGTAAAATCAATAAATGAATTTACAGTAATTAAATGCATTCTATGCTGATTTGAATTCCTTTTTCAGCCCGGATTTGGCTGGACAAATGGTGTTGCGCTCGATTTACTAGTCAGCTATGGTGACCGATTATCCACAGCAAATATAAGCGACACCAGGCAAGGTGTCAAAAATTCCTCTACAGGAGCAACGCGGTTTACATCGATACTCATACCTACGGTCATTTCGAGCTTGTTATCTGTACACATTATTTATGCTGATATATTGTACAATTTTAAGGAAAAAATGCATGTAAATAATTTATTATGTTTATTAATGAGATACTTACCTCGTTCTGTTTTTCCTATCACTCCAAATGACCAGCTTTCATCGATGAAAACACGGACCTGGAAAACGGGTCCTCTTTACACTTTAGCTACTTTTATAGTTTCAGAAAGGGAAGAAAAGAATGGCGTAGAAAAGGAAGTTTTAGAAAATATTTGAGCTGGTTTGAAGATGTATTTCAGTTAAATAAGGGCGACAACATAGAAGATTCCATTTGGATTATCATAAGAGTGGGACAAAACATAAGCATTCGGACAAAAAAATGGCAAAATAAGGGCAAACACGCAACAAGTATATTTCTTTCTATCTCCCCTGTCAATAGGATTAACTCAAGCAACAAGTTTTACTATTCTTCAAACTAAACATCAATCTCCTGTCTGTGCACTGCCCACGTCACAATGTTGCTGGCATTCTGCCTATTCAACTTTGAAAATTGATACCACTGAATTCCAACGCTTATGGCTAATCATCATGTATGCACATCATAATGAGAATCAGGAGTATAAATCATAATGATGCTTGCAAATTGATAAAAGGAGTTATATTCTCTAGATTTTTTCGATTACCATCCTCTGACTCAAAAAGAGCATCTATCATTTCTGGAATCATGATCTTGCTCCCAAGTCAAGCAAAAAAGATCCAGCCCAAAGATTATGCGATATGTTCCCTGAGCAAAGACTGGAGTTGAGGTGATTAGTACTGAACTAAAGCAAGATGCGACTCATTTCAAGAGGGACAAATCTAGACTATAAGGCACAAAGAACATATCTCCTTCAAAGATGTCAAGTGCTAGGTATTTCTCTGCAATTTTTTGGCCCTATTTCGCAGCAAAAAATCAGACGAATTCTGCCCCCAAAGTTTAATTTCCAAATCTAGGTCCAAGTGTCTATTTGTTGCACTGGTTTTCTGCATTTATAAACATGGTATTTAATATGCACTTACGTGCATAATATTACAGCCACAACTATATAACGAGTAATAGTAAGAGTAAGAGGATTGGCAAACACTGTCATGCAAAATGGCTAAATTTAGCATTTACGATGGGTTTACTCCTTTGCATTTGTGCTTTAAAATATGAAGTTTCCTCAATAATCAAGGTAGTAATGATGATTGTGCCGTAAACTTTTTCGTGACGGAGAACTTCCATTCACTCTCGCCCAGTACCGTACTCAAGAGCGCTGAATGGTCCTTCAGTGCTGGTCAAAAGATTGGATTCAAATTCTTGACCAGCACTGAAGACTGCACTTATTCACGAATGATTTATATGGGCTGCTTTGGTGATTGCGCAGTGCTTTGAAAACCATAAGAAACCCAGGTATCAGATTTGCCTTACACTGCTTGACGTAAATAGCAACTGTCTAGGTAGAAAGTCTTCTAAGGCACTGCAACTTACTGTTAGTTATCCGAAAAAAAAACCTGAAGACTTCTGCCTAATCCTTCTACCACATAATTCTGTTTGTGAGTTTCGCATCACCTGCGCTGAAACTAGTCCCCCTCAGTTAAACAAAATGACCATGAAAGATTGTAAGCTTGCGCAAAGATCACGTCATCGTCGCATTGCTCGAATTAGGGTATTTTCCCATCACTCAATCTCACGCTCTTTACAAAACAATTACGTTGTTCACTGTTCACACTGCTCATTCATTTTCAATTCATTAATTCGTTTCGTTTTCTAGCATTCCAGCTGAGATGATCTGCTCTAACTAGCTGTTGTAGCGATAACCAGTTCGTAAATATTACCGCTACGAGAAGATCACTACGATCTGTTTAAAACCTACTAAATCCCCTCTCATCGCAACACAATACATCACAATCATTGCGACATCGAATTGACCACGTGCTGTGTTTTCAACGATTTTATATTGCTTAAAAAATCTAATCTCTTTTGTGTGTACAAACTGTCTTTTTATGAGCATGGCAAGATTATACAGTCTATCCCAATTGAGTCCCAGAACCTTGTGTATCATTTTGTAAGGCTGGCTCCAACTTAGAACTACAAAATAGTACTGATTTCATTGATTTCCCTTTGCTATTCTAGCTTTCAAAACGCTGTAGTCAAAACGTTCCAAGTGGTTCTTGCTACCAATTAGAGCTGTTTTTTGTCCAAACAAAGTTCCAAAACATCTTAAGACTTTCTCAGTTACCGTACTTCACTCATTTGGGCACAATTTGTTGATAAAATTAGTGTGGAAGCAGCTAAAGGTTACAAGTTTTAACTTTTCCCGAAAGCTATTATCGCTTAGACCCGTTAGAAACTGACGTCTGGGACCGCTACATAACATCATGTAAATTCAAAAGACCGGCCGTTTTCTTACATCCATTTTTTTCAGAAAATATGCTTAAGAATGCCATACTATCATGGCTTATAGTAGTGAGTTCTTCCACAGCATTGCCACCACCACATCATCTCATGTCACCACATTCTATAGCAAAAGCATCTGCACCTACACATAAAGAAGAAATGATAGAGAAGGAACTTGGCGACAGACACGTGAGTTATCCAATTTGAGTACAAAAGTAATCCTGTCATTTTTCCCATAGAATTTTTGCTTGCCAATATGTTTGAGAATGCAACTATGAACAACTGTGGCACGAGTTTTTTCTTCCAAAGAGCATTTACCAGCATAGTACAAGTAAGATATACAAAGCAAATCTCAGAATATAATAATTGTTCGAAAGCCTCGCAAGGAAAAGCGATTAGTCGAAAATCTTATATATAAAGCTGAATGTCTGTTTGTCTGTCTGTCTGTCTGTCTGTCTGTCTGTCTGTCTGTCTGTCTGTCTGTCTTTCTGTCTGTTGTCTGTGTGTACGTATGTTCCGAATAGAAAATTCCATTTCTGAACCGATCGGGACCAAACTTAGCACACATACACTTCGGGCCCCGGCGGGTGTCATAGGCTACTTTTCGTCATCGATCGATATCGATTTTATCGATTTTTTGCAAAATTTGAGCTACAGGGCTGGGAGTTAGCACAGGGGGGTAATCGAGCATGCTGATCACCCCCGTGGGGGTGATCCTGTCTGCCAATCTGCCAAATTCCAGCCCCCTAGCTCAAATTTTGCAAAAAATCGATAAAATCGATATCGATCGATGACGAAAAGTAGCCTATGACACCCGCCGGGGCCCGAAGTGTATGTATGCTAAGTTTGGTCCGGATCGATTAAGAAATGGAATTTTCTATTCGGAACATACGGCGGAGCCGGGTAAGCCAGCTAGTGTCTCATACGCAGAATAGATCGAATTGTCCATTAGTAGTGCTCAAAACGCTGATCAATAATCTTTTTTTCTGCAGAAATCTGATAGCTTTTCCTTTGACTATTAAGGTTCTATATTCTACAAGCATTATTACCATCCTTATCAACTGATCCTTTCAAACGGCTTTTAGCCACGCTGATGTCTAAGGTTGCCATTTTCCGACTCCCTTTATCTTCATTTATCTTCAACAATCGTTTTCAATAATACATCTGCAGTAGCTCTAGGGGTAGCCCGACCCATCGATATTTGAATTGGAGTATCAACCTCTACCCAAAAGTACCATGGGAAGTGAAGTCACCATGGGAAAGTACAATCACCTTTCCCATGGTGACTTCACCGATGCCGCGTTCTCTCGTCACCTCAAAATTCTCAATGTTTACTACCATGTTGTTTTCAAAACTGGTTCCTGCTTCCTGGTTGTTCAAAGTCAAAGAAAATGTTGTAGATGGTTTTGTTAGTGCTACAAGTATTTCCGACATTAATGTTGAACATAAGCGAAGAATTAGTCCACGACTTATGAAAAAGGATATTCTAACTTGCTGCAAAAAAAACGCTTAATTTAAGATCTTTCACGTTCCATAAATTCAAAACTGTGCTTGACTCACTGAGGTAAATTGAGAGTTTGGCCACATTTTACCATATCCAGCATGAAGTATGTAAATTAACGACTAGGCACCTTCTCTCACTCACACCGAAAATCAAAAAGGCTTCTTTAAACCAATCTATGTTTATGCGTCTATAAACAAAATAATCGCGTTAACATTAGACCAGTCAAAAGGAAACAAAATCGCAAGACGGAAACTAATCGGAGACCACCTTCGTAGTTCGAAGCCTAATTCAATCATTGTTAGTAAGAAAGAGAAAGAACAAAAGAACAATCCTACAGTTACAATTGAACTATGAAAAGTCTTTTGATTTTAGTCTTTCAAAAACAAAAAAGTAAAGAGCTTACTGAAATCGCTTTCAGATAGGCGCTAGAGTAATCACCTGGAAACCAAGGAAAGAAAAACTTGATATGGTCGAAGCATGCGACGAGACTAATGCTCCTAAACGCCACATGATCTACTGCAGTGGAAAACTGCTACAAGCAGTCATGACAGTCAAACTGTACAATGACTCAAAATCCTTCGTCGACATGCCTATGAAGCCGGGAAAAGAAGGCGCGAAATTGCTGGCAGAATTTGAGGCAAAGTTCCCTCAACCGCTGAGCGAACTCAAAAAGAACGAAGTGAGAGCGTTCGTGGATGCAAACTTCGATGAGGACGGCCACGAGCTGAAAAGGTGAGCAGCCAGACGTCTTTTTCAAATTAATTGTATTTTCTCTACCGATTGAATTTCATTTTAGCTGCGAACTCAGCGACTGGACTCCATTCCCAAAAAAGTTCATGCTCATCCAAGACGTCAGCCTACGTTCCTTTGCTCTTAAACTCAATACAATTTGGAAAGAACTCTGCCGTGAGATAAAGCCGGAAGTCAGGGAAAATCCCGAACGCTTCTCCCTCATATATGTTCCCTACCATTTCGTTGCTCCGGGTGGACGCTTCCGCGAATTCTACTACTGGGATGCTTACTGGATCGTGAAAGGTCTTCTTCTGTCCGGAATGGAAGATACAGCCAAGAAGATGATACTGAACTTTGCCTATATGATCAACACTTATGGTTTTGTGCCAAATGGAGGACGGATATACTACTTGCGACGATCTCAACCTCCACTATTCACTCCAATGATATACGATTATTATATAGCCACCAAAGATAAGGAACTCGTGAGGGAGATGCTGCCAGTCATCGAAAAGGAGCTCAGCTTCTGGAAATCCAATCGTTCCATAGAGATTACCGTGGATGGAGAACCAATCGTGATGTATCAGTATAGAACGCCATCAACAGTACCGAGGTTGGTGAACGTGTCTCACGTGGGTTACATTAGATTGGCAGAAAGTTATTTAGATTAGTCATTTTCATCTGAAATGACCGACTCTATTTGAGATAAAATTCCGGGATTGTCAGTGAAAAAGCAACCATGGCTCTCGAAAAAAATATAAGCACAAAAGGAACTAACCCACAAAAAATATAAACTGGTGAAATTTCAAGATAAATTTGATCGCAATTTCTCTCACGAAGTTTGCTCAAATAAAAAGACTAAATCACAAACCTAAGTAGCTGTTAGCGTGTTACGTTCGCATTTAAATGAATCACATTTTTGGCAATTCTTCAAAATCCAATTCTGAAGCTCTTTTCTTCCGATCTTACCTCTTTGAAGGCAGCGTCCAGGCAAATCTGGAGCCTATGAGGAATTTACGTGGAAAGTACTTTTGGGGCCCTAACTAAGGCACTGCCCAAGCGGCAGCGCAGGTAGTACTCTAACGGCTGAGATATTCCCCTCGAAACTGAACCCCGCGATCGTTTCGCATGGACTCATGGCAGTTTCCCGCGAGGATCCACGCGTTGCGCCATGCATGCGAAATACGATCGCGGGGGTGGGGGAACGAAAGCCGCCAGGTCCAGCCGCCTCCGCGGACTGCTGGTCCTGGAACGACATGCAACAACGCTGCGAAAGGACCAGCTGGCCTCGAAAGGCGGCTGGACCTGGCGGCTTTCGTTCCCCCACCCCGATCGCGGGGTCCAGTTTCGAGGGGAATTTCTCAGCCGTTAGAGCACTACTTGAGCTGCCGTTGGGCAGTGGCTTGATTAGGGCCCCAAAATTACTATCCACGTGAGATCCCCATGTGTCCAGACTTTCCTGGACGCTGCCTTTAAGCAGTTCAAACTGCCTGCAAAGAAGAGGATTTCTACATTCTTTGAAATAGTCAAATACGTGCTGTCAAACCCCTCACCTACATATACTTCAGACCAGAGGCTTACCGCGAGGATATTTTGACAGCCAAATACGTCTGCGACGAGAATGAAAGACGTCTTCTCTTCAAGAACCTCGCTAGTGCAGCCGAATCCGGATGGGATTATTCCATCCGTTGGTTTGCCGATAATCAGAATTTGTCCACAATTGAGACAACGAATATAATTCCCGTTGACCTCAATGCTTTCATCTGCTACAATCTTCAGATCCTAGCCAATCTGCATGGAGTGCTCGGTAAGATTTCCCAAATATGCTGCAGATGTCATAGAAATCTATTTCAGGTAATCAATACAAAAGTGCCGCATGGACTTTAGAGTTCATCAAATTTCGAGATCAATTCCAAAAAGTTTTCTGGGTAGAAGAAGCCAAGGGATGGTTTGACTACAATCTAAGAACGAAGAAACATGATACCGACTTCTACGCTTCGATTGCTGCGCCCCTATTCACTCAATGCTATGAACCATTAAATACGCGCAAAGCAGACGAACTGTTCAATAAGTTAGAAGAGATAGGAGTGTTCAACTTCACTGGAGGACTTCCGTCAAGGTGAGTAGAAAAGAAGAGATAGACCATCGATATTGATAACAGAAAACATAAGCGTCTATTCTTTAGTTTGCACCAGCAAAGCAGTGAACAGTGGGATTTTCCTAATGGATGGGCTCCACTCAATCACATGATGATAGAGGGTTTGCGTAAGAGCAATGATGCAAGGTATTTTTGTATATAAAAAACCTATTATTCACTTGAAAGTACATGAGAGCCCACTTTCCAGGATGCAACAGAAGGCTTTCGTACTAGCTGAGAAATGGATTTTCGCAAATTATCGCATCTTCCAGGCACATAATGCTATGTGGGAGAAATACGATGTTGTAGCTACTCATCCACGCATAGGTGGTGGTGGAGAATATGTTGTTCAGGTGAGAAACTGAAAAAATGCATTTATATAGCTTCTTGTGTGCGTGCAAAGAACAAGATTCTGACAAACTCCGGAAACTGGCGTTACAAAGCATAATAGAATATTTTCTAAAGAAATTGACTTTTAGCCCGGATTTGGCTGGACAAACGGTGTCGCTCTCGATCTACTTGTCAGTTACGGTGATCGGATATCGAGTACAAACGCTACGAGGATGTGCACTGTTCCTCAACAAGAGCAGTTTGTAGCCTTATAGCATTTCTGAATAATATGACAATTTGGATCAGAATGTACATAGTTTATGTACCGAAATCGTGCAATCTAAGAGTGATAGGCACGTTGTATAAAGTATTTCAAATCACTTTACAAGCATATAGTTTCTTCCATGATCAAGAATTCACATGAAATCTAGGAGGACAGAAGCAGCCCCTAGGAACACTATATACCGCCGCACAAGAAAATGCCGAATTCAAAGACCCAAAGAAACTATGAAAACAGTGAGACAGAAAGTCTAATTTTTGACGAATTCAAAAATGTAACACTCATACAGATAACAGACCATAATGATCTTGCGAAGGACAGAAAACGGGAAAGGTGTGGAAGTCATCTGAATGAAATAGTTGCCACTCGCTACTTGTATAGGAATGCCGCATTCATGACAAAAACAGACTTTCGTGGAAAATTCTGTGAAATTCGATGAAGAAGCGACGGTTTTACGCTGCGTGAATCCTAAGCAAAGCGAACCAATGGAACGTGAAAAGAAATTGAAAGCCATCCTTTGGAGGTCATCCCACCTTCAGATGGCCTTATATTGAGAAGCAGTTTATTGGAACGACAAAAATGAAGAAATAACCGATACGATGGCGTGAATAGAGTGGTAGGCGTAAAATTAACTGCGAATATCAGAGTGGTCATTGCGGAACCGAGCTGAGCTGAGGCTGCAGCTGCATACAAAAGCGACTTCAAAAAGATATCCTTCTATGAGGAAGAAACTGCTAAGGACGACAAAAAAATAGCAATTTGTAAGAAAGAAACTACGGACGATGAAAGACAATAATGGCAATTGTTTCTCTAATTATGCTCGTGGCCGAGACATGCAGGACCTCAAGAGGCACTTACATCTGATCGTTCAAAACCAATGCAAGCATGGAAAAAAGTCACCCTACAGTGTACAGCTTTCCAGGAGATCATTCTTACGCACTTACATACAAGTAGAGATAGACTCGAATACGCAACAAGTTGCAGATAATCTCAAGACACAGATGACACATCTCGTCGCAGAAAATGTTAAAATGAAAAACATGTCTGAATGTGAAGTGTTGATTTTCAAATCAAAATCAATGGAATCAATTTGAGGATATTCAACCTGTTGATAATTAGCAAAAAATATTTGCAAAAGATCCAAGCAAAACTAATGATAAGGGCACTAAAGTATGGCAAGAGAAACGCGTTTACCTTTGACTGAACTGAAACGAATAATAGAAGTATACATGGCTCAACCATATCGCCAAGCAGAAGTCGAACCAACGACTTTTATTCGAGAGAATAGGGTAGCACATAAAAGTTCAAACAGTAACAGTAACAAGAAACAACGAGAAAACAAAAATGTTGATCACAGCAACCCTAGGAGACTATAACAGTCAACCGCTTCTTCTTCTTCTTTGCTGAGACTTTTGGCGAGGACTTCTCATCAATATCTGTTGATTTTCTCTTTCGCGAGCTTGCATTGCGTTCGAGATTCTTACTGTTGGGTGGATTCTGCAAATGTCACAATTAGAATGATGCCAGCAAGAAAAGCTATCAAGGGAAAGTAGCTTCTGAATTTTGTTCTCCGAGGTAGCAGAGCATCTAACAAAGTCTGAAGCGTCAGCAGAGCTAGCAGATTCCTTGGTGAATTCAAAATCCGTAGAGATAATCTACAAATTTCTCATATCAAGTAGTAAATAGGACTATTTGAAAATCGATCATCCGAACTCTATAAAAACAGCTTACTGTGCGTGATAATCTGCTTTTCTTCAACTTCTTTTTCTTTCTTTTGGGAGGAATTGATGAGGAAATTACGGAAGATGAGTGCACAGATTGTAAATCTAGTTCATTTTCCAAAACCTTAACAAAATTGATTTATTCTGTTTCTAATTTTAATAGTTCGCGCTACAAGCAAGCCATCGTAAGGTCACCTCAACTCATCAAGAGCGATTCTAAATAAAACTCAAATGCACTCAAAACGAAGACGATTTCAACGATGCCCTCCACCCTCCACCTTTCCTCAAGAACTGTCATAGGAAATGACTAGTAATGGCTAACAAATGAAAATTATCTGGAATATATGGAAAAAACTATAAATGGAATTGTAAGAATAAAGAGATTCATCAACCACACACCTCTACACTTTGCCTCCTCTTACTTTTAGTGAGTATTGCCTCTAGGTTTTCTACATCTTTGACTATATCATCGTCGGAATTTTCAAACACTGTGGAAGACGAGCATTCGAGGGGTAGATGATCCACCTGCAAGACTCAGATGAGCATGCTTGATCCAGAATTTCCCCATGGAAGCCAACCATCTCCTTTTCCTTCCTCTTTCTTTTCCTTAACCTTTTCTTGTGCTTCTTACCACTGACAGTTGTTGATTCTTTTGTAGAACTCTGAATTATGTGACATAAATACACCGTCTGAAGCGAAACATAGGTGGATAACACAAAACACTTGCCATAACTGGTGCTTCAAAGTCGACTTCTAAGCCAGAATCAGTTGTTGAGGCCTATAAGCAGGACAGAAGGCATCAAAAATTGCAAAACAAAGGATTCAGATACTTACGGTCCTAGATTCTGCCACTTGATTGTCAGTTGTATACCTAAAATCCAACTGAATATTACATTTATCAAGTGTAAGTGACTGCAAAACTTCAGATAAATCTGGCATCGAGATACTCAAGCAGATTACTAGAAACTTACTCTTTATCTTCCAGAGCAGCCCTTTCTATAGTAGTGCCAAGGTCGATACTATCATTCTTCAAATCTATACTTGATAACACCTCGTCTCTAAACCAAGACATCCGCAGTAAAAAAAGAAATGCAACTCGCAATTACCTAAACATTGCCATCTGATCCTTACTACGAGCTGCTTCTAGCTGTTCATCATCCATCTGCAATAGTCGCATCACTCTGGCCGTATCTACAGTCTTCTGACCACTGATCTTTTCGCAAAGATCAGAAAACACGGAAAGTTCAGACAGGGAAGAGGGAAACCTGAAAAATGGTAGCTTTGTTTTCCAAACGAAGAAATCTTTCATCAAACAGAATGATGTATAGTGTGGACCCCGGCCAGCTTCCCATAGGTACCGCCGCGGCGCATACGCAACGCGCGCTCGGCCTGACGCTTCTCGTTCATTTATGAGTAAAAAAGCATTTCTACATAATGGAGGAATGAAATAAGAAGTGGAATCATCAGTCTCAGCTCGAGAAGAGCCTAGGCAAGAAGAAAACGTTCACAGCCCCCACTAGCGCGCAGATATCAGTCAATCTCCTGCATGCTAGTATGAAAATACCGCTGATTGAGAATGCTAGAAGAGACAAAGAGTCGAAGGCTACTTTCGAAACGTTTCCTTCTGTGATCATCTGAAAAAAGTTAAAAAGCGTAAGCTAGCGAGCACATTTGTACAACCAGAGCCCCACTGACGCATTACAAAAGAACAAGAAGCAATTATATGTACTTTATAAATCAATCAGATAGGCACGCCTACTCTGTAATCAAAATCTTTAGAGAAATATTCCACTAAATTATGCTAAAATCTCCGCTATCGAAAAAAAAGAGAATTCCTGAAACAAAGGCTGTTAAGACTATTAAGGCTCTCAAAAACCCATCGTAGGAAGTTCTCCTGAGTCGTCTACACCTGAAACAGAGCGTTCACAAACAGAACAAAGCCAGTTTAGAGAAGAAAACATAGCAATTTCCATATGAAGCGGAAACGATAGCGCACTGAAGGCATGCGCTGCGGGAGCGTCGCGCAGGTACCTATGGGAAGCTGGCCGGGGTCCACACTATATAATGCAAGCTATGCAACAAAATTTGCTCGTTTTTCACTAATCCTGATTGTTAGCCCAGTTTCTGGGCTAACAAGTCAGGATTAGAGAAAAACGATTCTCTGCACAAAAATCTTCATTAGAAAGTCAGGAATAAGAAATGGAGAAACTAACCTTCCATCAAGAGAAGTCAGTAGGCCAGATATCTTCTCGTAGACTGTGTTCATTCCCGAAGCTTGTTTGCAGATTCCATGGCTTATGTCAGCACACATTGCAACAATAAACAGGCTGAACTTTTCCTGAAACAATTGTAGTTACGAAGAGGATTAGCGATTCCTCAGCTGCAATGATAAGGTCGAAGCTTTGACTAACAACGCCGAAAAGCCGTACAAGCATTGTCTGTTTTACTAACAAACAATTCGTGGGATTTCGGCAAACCGAATTTCGCGATCTGAGGCTGCAGTTCCGAACGCATTAGAATTAGACGCTATCCCAAAGATAGAAAAATGATTAGAGAGATCAAAGAAACATTGCATGCAAGCCAAACCGAAAAAAAATCAATGATTTATAAGAGCATGAAACAGAATATTTAATGCAAAAAACTAATGGAACATACCCAATGGCCCAACTCAAGCTGTCCCATTATAACATGAGATGTCCTTATGCAGAGATCACGTATCTGAGAAAAATACAGTAGGAAAAATCGAATCAAAGACATTATCATACCTGCTGCAATCTAAACAGTCGTTTCAGATAAGAGCTGCCAATGTACCGAATTACTTCGTTAGATGGCATGTGAAATCCCGCGCTACTTGCCATTGCTTTCTACAACTGATCTGAGTAGTCTTCAATATGTTTAATAAGCCCAAAGACTACCCCACAGATAACTACCTTATGGATGTCAGAGACCCTTTTCAGCAAGTCGTCCTCGTTGTACTTCCGCAGCGACCGCGATAAATTCTTAAAATTCATCCAGTATCCTTGACGGCGATGTGGTCCATTGAATTTATAGACCAGCGACTGCGCGAGTGCCTGTGTTGAAGGGACCAAGGGTTTCTTCAATTGATCTATCTGAAAAACGTGCAAATTTACCGAATCTATGTCAAAACCGTCTAATCAAAATGCTCGCCATATTTTCCAAGGCAAAAGCAACGCGTCTGACAGGAGTGGAGTCCTTTTCTGGATTGTTATTAAATGTACGCACGGGGAATGTGACGCTACATGCGTCTAGGAATGCTGAAAAATTTTGAAAAATAATTCCATGCTCATCCTCTTCTTACTGCACAATGATGCATCACTTCCAGAAAACCACAACCCACTCACACAAAAGCTGCGCGTATTCCTCCCTCCACGACATGCCACCTGCAACCATTTTTGCAATGAATGTCAATATACAAATACCTAGACAGCACACAAAGGAACTACATCACTTTTTTCCGCCAAAACAAAAAAAAAATGAAATCTAAAGTTGAGCTTTACCTATTGGCGTATTCTTAAATGTATGTGTAATCACACACAAGTGCGGCAAATGACGCACAAGCCTTCAAAACAACGCTGAGTTTCGGTCTTTGAAGAGAAGCTGGAATAGCTCACATGAAAAGTAAAGTACCGTAAGGACGTAGCTTTTGTTTAAAGAAAGTAATTTTTCTGAGCCGAGAAAGCAGGATGACCGAGTAATTTAGGAATAGAGAAGGGAGACAGGTCAAGCATATTTGCTCTGACAGTCATCATAAACAGCGTCTTAGCAAATTCTCGATTGCCATTTTTGTCTAGCCAGGCTTTTTTCATGGCGCTGATTCTGAATAATACCAAGCTTGAAAAGTGTGGAACCGCTAAAAATCTCCTTTTTGAAGCTAGAGACGATCGCTCCGCCGCTAGTCTTGTCGAAAGAAAGCTTGAACACGTTAAACAGTATGCATTCGATTGCGCTTGCCAAGTAATATACGTCAAGGGCCACGAAGATTCGTTCAAGGGGGCGGAAGGCGCACCGGAATAGGCGGTCCGCATAACTTTAGTGTCTTGCACACCAAGTAATTTTTTTGAATGAAGTATTTAAAGACACGGTCTACGCAGTAGGTTTGGCTCGAGGTCCTATATGGCGAGTTGTTTCAACCGCTATACTTTACTGCTTTGTGAGGACTGCTCTTTCCATAAACAATGACCCACTATATAAAGAAATTTGAGTTAGGTCGCATTCATTCCTACTGAGCTCACATCATCATGATGAACGATTATCGCTTCGTCAGCAGCTTCTACTATCCAATCGAATCGGCTTTGACGGCAGTACAGACAGCCGTACCATATTCGCAGCCGGTTTCCCCTGCTCAGAAGTCGCTGCCAGTCAACTTTCAGCAGGTAAGATACCTTTCTTAGGTGCCAGTCAGAGCAGCATGCGCACGATCTGTGGGGCTTCAGCCGAACTTTGCCGACTTCTACTTTCCAGCTCCCGAATCGAGCTCAGAAAATAGAGCTAATGAAGCCCCAGCAAGTAAGGCGTGCCGTTCCTATGATCAATCAGCTTGAACAAAGAATTGTGATTCCTGTGATCCAGCCTGGACAAAGGACCGTAGTTCCTGATATTAAACAGCCTGAAACTGATATCTTGCTCGAGAAACGTAAGTTGAGCTTTCAATCGTGTCCTACCGAGGTATAAGCGATTCATCACACGCAGGGCATCATGACGGACGCTGTCGGCGTCTCGCCAATCGAGCGCGATCTCACCTCTCTTACCGTCTGCTGTCTCTTCCATGTACTAACTATCTTGGTAGGACGCAATAACGTACAGTCCGTGCATGCGAATCATTGCACATAGGAGCGATTAATCGCCTACAGAAATCACGAGAGCAAAGATGCCGTCCTATCACAATTTGCATCTCCCTCATAATGAAGAGATTTTGAGAATCTAAGCAGTAAACGAGGGTAAAACGATACGTTAGCAAATCGTTACGAATGCCTTTCCCTGAAGCAGCTGACGATGTAGAGATCACATCGTCAGATGATCCATGTCAGCTGAGAGTTTCAGCTTTTGTCGAGTCACAGTACTGTATCAGTCGAGCAAATTACTCAATGAAGCATCCGATGAGTACAAATAGTACTCCTGTAAAAACAAAGATATCACTCGAAGATCAAGAGCATATCACTATGCCACCACCACCGGCTGAGGAATACAATCCAGAAGTGAGCATTTCGAATTTTGAAAGATATCCAGCTCTTTCTAAGAACTATGTTAGATTGCTGTCTCACCACATGTGCAGTGCCCGATTTTACATCAGCAAATGATGGTCAACCATCCGCCTGTGGCTCAGCTGCCTCAGCTCACAGATGCTACGACTTCGCCCGCAAGACCTGATCGAGATCTTATGAGATATGAAATAGCAAAAGAGAAACAGATTGAGGTGCGTGGAACAGTGCAAGTAGAATTACGAAGCGTCGTTTTAGCGAGTACCAGATTATTCTGATTACGCATGGAAACGTCTCGAACAGGAGAAACTAGCGCAGTATGCTATAAGAGATTACGGTAGCGAATATGGATGCTAGTAGGCCAAAAATTCTTTCAGCTATTTTAGAACACGAACAAAGCTTGCCTCCTGCTGATGCCCCATTCGAAGCTGAGAATGTGGTGCGTTCAGACATTTTTGTCACTGATGTATGATACCGTAACCTCTTTGCGGCAGTGGGGTTGCGTCGCGGTTGCGGTGCATGCTATACGCACAAGGATATGTACTTAGTGAAGAGTGTTAACAATTATGCTGCTGCAAAGCGTTAATCACTAGTATAACACGGACTCCTTTTCCTTTGAGAGATGCTGATATCTCTGAGTCTTTCCTAACTAGTTCTTGGGGAAAATCTCTTTTCACAAGGTTTACTGTAGGCGAAAACCGCGTAGTAGCCGGGCACGGTGCGTGCTACGGTATTCATACTGTAGCGTACTTCCTCAATGAGATCTCGTTGATATAAAGCCTGTCATAGATCCCGCAACACGTTGGAAAGTTCTCCATTTGCACGACTGGAGAAGCAATTGTTGAGCAGGCACCACCTGTGAAAGCTGGTAGTAACCAACCCGTGGTGAGTCGCTGTAAAAGTATACGGTAAAAGGCCTTGAAAATCGGGAACAATTACCGTACAGGACTCGGAGTATGTGGGAATCCCAAACGATTTGTATCCAGCATATAGAAAGGAGCTGACTTCTTATATGCCATCACTGAGTCAGAAGATTGCTCCGATTCATCAAGGATACTGTGATTTCAGCTTACCTGATGCACCCATTCCTAATGGTTAGCAAAATTTTTAAGTGCTTGCCAAACAGAACGTAAAGAGTTGCAGACACAGTAAGTGAAAGTGAAAAATGCGACACTGCGCAAGAGAACCCAATATTCCAGTCTCGTTTCGGTAGTCAGGTAAAAGTAAAGCGTACAACTGTACCAGCACCTCCTCCTGTTCGCCTACCCGAAGTAACTCGCTATACAACACAGGTAAGGCTCTCGTAGATGAACTTCAAAAAAAAAACCTTAAACGATCATTTTTTAGTACTCAACGATCGGTAATGCCTTCGCTCCAGTGGGACAGCCGCAAATTTCTGAGTACCAATACGAGGACCTTAACGATCTCGCTTCCTGCATCGATGCCATTTGAACGACCGTTCACTCTCTTAGAGCTCATCAACTATCGCTCGATAGTTAACAAGTGTTCGCTAATCGGTCGGCTTTGTTCTGCTTATTTGTCCCTCATTGCTTGTTTTTTGTAGTTTCACGGTTTGTAATAAAAGTTTCTTTGATTTGTGGTTACACACATATGAACTCATGAACTCAAACACTGAATGTGAGTAGTCTCAACTTCAAAGGTGGCTTGGGACAAATGTTGTATGATCGGAAGAAATTGCTGCTTTAGCCTACCATAGCCTACTCATCCACGCAAAGACAAGCTCACTGAGAACGCTCCCGACGTCTCCCAATCGTGCGCTCTTTCATGTTTCTGCCGTCTGCTACCTCTACTATGCACGAACTATCTCAATGGAACGCAATGGGGTCCAGTCTGTGCGTGCAATGAATCATACTTTTTGCTAGTCGAGGAGATCGAACAAAAATACTCGTTAGGGAGTGACGTCCTGTAAAAAATTATCTGCCTAAAGATGAAACAAAGCTTCAGAAGGACTCCTACGATCCTGTCCTCCTTCATCCAAAATATCGGGTTGGTGTGAAAGTTCTGCACCAGGTTCACCCCAAAAGATTGTAGAATTTTCGCTTCACTGGTATGCATACTGTTTCAGAAAGGAAAACAAGCCTATGTAATAGCGCTCAAGCGGCTTCTCTTGTCAGTAAGAGAATAGGAGTCAGAGTCGGTACCGAAAAAAATTAGTCGAGCTTAGTTTTTCGAAAATTAAATCGTTCGAAGTTTTGAAGTTAACTCCGAAGCAGTCAGTAATATGAGTTTAACCTCTCTTTCCAAATGAGTAAAGTTTGTGATTGTGAACTTTCCAGGTAAATCAAATGGAAAGAGAAACTTGTAAAAAAAAATCGAAGGTCAGCAAAATCTCACGAAATAAAAAACAAAAAATATCTTCCTATAGAGAATAACTCTGTTAGAAATATATTTTTATGCAATGTACGTTTCTTTCTACATTTTGCTAAAATAGAGAGATCAAAAAGGTTCCTAGGCATTTCACATTTTATGAAAATGACGAGATAAAATTTCAAGCGAACACCTCATAAACCAAAAAGCTCGAGGTCAAGCAGCAGTACACATGTTTTGAAAGCGACTATGGAATTCATTCGTGTAATTCCTTTTCGTCTGAACATTGCCGCCAAATATTGTAGGGTGTTGTTCTGCCAACCAGATTTCGTGGTGGTTTATTGTTGACCTTACTTTTCGACAAATATCGTCTTCTTCAGTGATGTCCGTCACAGTCGTGCGGACTACTGACTCCATGGTGGACCTAGACCTCTGAAGAAGACGATATTTGCCGAAACGTAAGGTCAATAATAAAGATCCACCACGAAACCTGGTTGGCAGAACAACACTATACAACATTCGATACGTCATGCCCAGGTTTAAAGAAGAGAGTACGTGGAAATTTTGCCGTCAATTTTGCATCAAGGACCGAGCCGTGACAGCATCGTCGATACAACTTTGAACAAATAATCGTAATCTATTACGTACACGACCCCGTTGAAGCTAAGCAAAAGCATAGTTTTACAACCAGGCAGGGACACATATAAATGCCGCGTTCCTTCAGTTTCACCCTCTACATTTCAAATGAGAAAACTCTTTTCTTTCGTCTTGGGAACAGCCATCTTAGCTGTAGCGCGGGGATGTTCTGCTGGTAAGTGTACCATAAAGTCTTCACTTTTCAAATTTGGCAAGTTTCTAGGGTTTGGTAACGACGACTATGAATGGATAGAAGATCCTGTGCTCAGTATGGACATCAGTCCACCTATTGGATGGACTTATTTCCCTATAAAGGTTCAGAATCTACCAAGCAGTCTTTTTTACAAATCGCTTAATTTTTAGAGTAGCGACAATTATCCAGTATGGTACTTTGTCGGGCAATCTAATGATACTATGTTAGCCAAGCAAAGGGCAAATGCTGAGATCAAAGCCGCGGTAGGGTATTTTTGAAGAAAAAGATTTTTTGAGTCACTGCTGTAAGTGTATAGGTATTCGAAGCACTAACAGCTGCGAATATGCCTCTGTATGGCGTCGAAGTGACAAATGACTTTGCTCCAATTCAGGTAAACTGTTTTCATATGCTCACCATTCCCTTTGAAATCAAAAATATTTACAGGTAGAAAACCCCACGAACAACCTGAGAGGTGTAGGACCCCTTTACGGAAAAGTCGAAGCAGGCGCTTTGGCACAGACCGCTGTTGGTGGTGGAACCGGTAAGTTTTCCGGGTTCTATAAATCTTTGATTCTTCGAATTACCTTCTTGTCTACATGATAATTTTAGGAGATTTCGCATTTGCACCGTATACTAGGCCGTTAAAAGTAACCATACGCAATGCGGCTAACAATCGATACAAGTGGAACATTGTGAAGAATACTTTCATGCAGAAGTTGTCATTGAACTACGGAGCACGCTTCAGTGAAGAAGTCACCGTGGGCAAAACGTGATTTTGTCCAGCTCGTATTTATTGTTTTTACTAAATTATTCCTATTTCATAAAGTCATGAATACTCAAAGGCTTTCTGATAATGCAATGAATCGTTAATTTATTTCCCTTTGTGGAGGAGCCAGCATTTGAATCAGTAATTATGAAAATTTTTTCAACTCCAAATTCGCTTGCATAACTGGAGCTACTAAATGTCAAGATATTTTCGCGCTGAAGATAACCTCTTGTATGGTAATGAAAAATAATGGAAAGTGATGGTCTACGGTAATGAAAAATGCATATCTGACAGCCAGTCCAAAGGTTATTGCAAAATTGATGTTTTTTAATTTAGGATTTGCAATATACCATTCTTCCTAACCTTGACCTTCCCTAACGGTTCTTCGAATTCTTCAGAACCCCAATTGAAACATATATGATTTCCTTTTCACTGTCTTGGCCAGAAATCGAGCACAAAAGGCGAAAAAGATTGTGTCCTAAAACAAAAGGGAATTATAGATTTCATGTACCCTAATTTCACGCGCATAAGGCGCGGGGGATTCTTTGCCAAAACCGACCAGCCCAGACAAGCCAAGGAACTTTACAACCAAGAGACCCTATAACGTGCTATATATTGCTTAAGAGAATCGTGCGGTTTAAAGATCTCTCGCCGGAATACAGTAAAGCGGCTGAGCGGCTCGCTTGAAAAACCTTATACGCGTGAAGGGTAAGTACTGCATGATCAATTGCTCACTATTGCTTACAAGGGAACCGTGTCGAGTCGAAGTGGCCTTTCCAAAAGAGACCCATACTGCTTTGAAGAGCATTAAGCAATGATTCCAAATCTGCCTTCCAAATCTGCCAAGCGCCTCTGGACGCCGAGATATGGCCGTACTTTGGAACGAAAAATGAATGCAAAATTTACGTAAAATCAACTGTTACAATCTTTCTAGCGCTCAGATAAAGCCATGTTGAGTATTAGCATTTTAAATAAAATGTATCCATTGCATAAACAGCTCTGATACTTGACACTGGACCATTTGAGAGATTTGAGCGATTTTGCTGCAGTTTTGCGTTCAATTTTTTGACCTGAAAAACGAGCATAACTCGGCGTCCAGTGGCGCTTGGCAGATTTGGAAAGCAGATTTGGAATCAACGATTAATGCTCTTCAAAGCAGTGTGGGTCTCATCTGGAAAGGCCACATCGACTCGACACGGTTCCCTTGTTAGATTTGGTAAATAACGCTCAAAGATGAGCTGCTATGGCAATTGTATAACCCACTGTCAGAAATTAGCAGGTAACCACTAAGTCTTTAGTAATGAAAATTTTGAGACAAGAAATGCCTATTGCCAGTTTCATGAGAAAAAGTCAGCTGTTCAGTAACAAAAAGCAGAGAATATTGCACTGTGTTCAATAAAAAACCGCCTAAATAAGACAGAAGCTAGCATTCCAAATTAATTTCCTTCGCAGGCAGTTCGATCCGTTGGGCTCTTTTGATTGCACAAGTGTAATTTTTCGTCTACCCACGAAACTAATTCCAAAAACAGTTATGGTTAATTATACACGATGTTGAAGCAAAAAATCTTTTGATTCCCATTTCTACCTGCTTCACTGTACCTAATTAATTGACTTTGACAAAGTAGTGACGGTGAGAGTAAGACTTTGCAAAACATTCATTAGCTGCACCAAATCCACATGTATGTGTCCCTCAACATGCAAAATTAGGTTTTACTGAAGACTAGTTCTTCAGTCGTACAGCAGTTAAACTCCGGATAATTGGCCGTGATCACAGTTGATCCTCTATAGGGGATACTTTTTCCACAATGTTCGAGAACATGGCTGTAGCGGATTTATTCATAAACATGATCCTAATCGACACAGGTGTTAGTGCTACAAGTAAATTTAGTGTAAAACAAAAGAATTGATACCGTTATGCACTGTGATCACATTTTAGTAGTACGGGTATTTAGACGTCACAGATGCCCTCGTGATTATCCTTCTACACTAGTAGGATTATAATTTGGCGTGACTGTACGTACAATCATATTTTTAATGTCCGGACGTACTTGCCTACTGTTAAAACTATCAACTTCCAGTAACGGGATGTTTTTATGCTAATCCTGAAGACTGGAAGGATTAGCTACAAATTTCATATCACAGGGTCGACTGGTTCAGCTGTACTTCCGTCATGCGATGAACACCAGTGAGTATTTATATATGCTGCTGTTGAATGTCTCTCAGCACCAGCCATTATGAAGATTACATATTTCTGCTTGATTTTTGTGCTCTTGATATTCGCCAGCATGGGCGTTAATGGTTAGCTCTTTTATCCACTTCAGCAAATTATAGAGAAGAATTTTGATTCTTCCAGGTGAGCGCAATAAAAGGTATATCTCCCGTGAATCCCCAGAATCACAATCACATTCCCATGAGAGCCACTCCCATGAACGACGTTTTGACCCAAGGATGGGTAAGATGACCAACATGCATAGCTAGAGTCCAAGAAGAAAGTTTTAGGACACAATGGAGGTGCAGGCCCACTACCAATACCACAAGCTTGAATCGCAACAGCTATTCCTCCACCCCAGGAATCAATATTCCTTCCTTTCTTAATGTTTAACTGCTACCTTTCGTTCTATGGATACCAATTTATGCCAACGAAAATTGCACTGGAGCCTATACATATGCAATAAAAGTTTGCAAAGAATGTGCTCAAATGGAAAGTAGCTTGGAACTTACTACATTATAACAGATTCTGACATTTAGCGTAATTCTCGTAATTTTACTCTGGTATTTCATTGACCATTTCTAAAGATACGATTGCCATATTCATGGCAGACCATCAGTGGAAGAGAATTTAAATAACGCGCAAAGGTTGTTACGGTGCGGGGTGCGACAATAGTTCTGACAAGGACCAGAGGACTGTACAGCCAAAGGACCCTATAACGTGCTGTCTATTGCTTTACAGAATCGTGCGATGTAAGGATTTCTTTCCGGAATAAAGTGAAGCGGCTAGCGGCTCGCTTAAAAATTCGAAAAGTGCGCCTTATACGCGTGAAATTAGGGTAGTAATGCAGAAATCTAGCAAATGATGCAGAGGAAGAGCCTTAACGTGTATGAAATCGCTGCCCTTAGTCTCGGCACAGGTGACTTATAAGCACTTTGGATATTGCTTTTGAGATGTTTGGGACAAAAAGCAAAAGGAACATCGTTTTTGCGGTCTGAAAAACAAGTTAGGTTAGGTTTTTTGTCGACATTTCCACTTTTGGGTCAAAAAGACTCTTAAAATTTTGCGAAAGATAAAAGGGACTGTGTTCTTTGCATATTCGGAACCATTCGTGTCGAGCCCTGCCTCAGCCATCGAAGAGGAGTAATGCGTGCGGCACTCATTTCTTGTACACTCTCTAGATGTTAGGATGACGCACAAATCTTACACCAGAAAATAAAAAATTCGTCTCAAAAATGCTCAGCCAAACTATTCAATACATGCTCTTTGATATGTATATCAAAAGCAGTATTTTATACTACATTTTCGAAAATCAATTACAAACAATTTCGATAAGTCGAATAAAAGAAATCGATATATAACTAATGGTATAGACATCTGATCACAACCAATTTGTTTTAACAAAAAAGGGTAAGTCATAAATTCAAATTTCAGCAGATGTTAGCAATTTTAGCGGCAAAATGTAAGCCACCATGTTTGCTATGTAAGTTCTTTATTTCGGTCTAACGTTTCGGTAAAAATACCTTTCTCCGAGACCTGAAAGAAAGCCTCACATTTGTTTTTCACCCTGTACTGTCAGATTTCTCTTATCAACAACATATCTCAATGCCCCGATTGCATGATCAAAGAACGTACAGTATTTTCAAAAAAAAATCACTTTTTGGGCATTTACTAATCTTTAGTTGCCATAAGCCATCAATGAATTTTGATTCATAAGTGGAAATCGCAAGATTTCTTCTCCTTATCATGTACTAAACCAGAAGGCTCATTAGAGCTGGAGAAAGAAAGAAATTTTTGAAAAATTAGGCGCAAGAATTATGCATCAACCTAATAGTTAGCTACGGAAGAAGTACGTGTAGTTATCTCGCGCTAAATGAATGCGCTGATTTACTAATTAAGTACCGTTGTGTTGAAAGAGTTTTTGCAAGAGGCATATCTGCTAATACGTTTGCCAGATTTTTTTGCAGGAGCAGTGCTTAATATTTGCACAACTCTGACCATAGCTCGTAAACAGTGAAGTATTCACCAGTGTAAAAATTCGTCATCGAAAAGGCTGTGGATTTCCTTTAACAATACAAAGTCTTTGTGATTTGTAGCAGATTCTAAACGATTCATCGCAAAGGGTCAATAACTGCAGCTATGTCATCAAGACATTTAAGTAATTTTTTAAGTGCAGCTATTGGAGTCGCCATATAAAAGCATGATTAGACACCGCAAGCATCACGACATGAGAACTGCACTGTTTGTTCTTATTCTTGCGATGCAGGTGTACTCCAGCATATGTGCAAGTTTCGGTCGGTACATCTGGTATCATTCTTGAGCGATTTTTTAATCAATGCGGATTGCAGGTAGAGTTGGGGCAAGCTTCAGAAACAGTTTGGATGAGAAAGATGATTATGATGATTACGACTATGACTCTAACGAGTTAGGGCCTTGCCCAGAGGCAGAAGAACTATTCGTCGGTGAAGGTAAGCACACACAACTTATCACGCTGCTTTTGTAATACACTCTTAGTTCAGATGATGAAAATGCAGAAAATAAGGCGGAAACCACTCGGTCGGCAAAAAATTGGTAGGCATGGAGAAGATACTAATGAAACACATCCAAGTCATCAAATTGCTCTCATTCTTGCTACATCAAAATTGTTTGGAGTTTTTTTTTGAGGATCAGTCATATTATTGAGCTTACTGTTACACTGCAATAAACCTTAAGAAAGTGGAACATGCTCGATTACGAAGTGACTAAACAAACTAAGGCATCAAACGAGCAATTGCCTCCGTTAGCATTTTTCAGCAAATAGTTTATTTCTATCTTGTTCTCCTCATAACATTCCTGCTACACTAAAACATTCTTATTTATTAGATTGATGCAAAAGTAATACGCGTTTTTCTAGCCTTGTTTCAAAACAACATTTTTCCATCAAACTTTCTTCTTTGGAAAAAAATTCTATGAAGATCTTTTCTTAGTCTATACAATGGTCATTGAAATGGGCTTCTAGTTTAATTCGTTAAAAATTTGTAAGGCTTCACAGAACCGCACTCGAAACCAGAATTTTATTGCATTTACTTTTCCAGTCAAAATTCAAGCCCGAATGATGGCATTCTCTTGAAATTCAGCTGTTTTTCTCAATAGAAATTGTATTATGCACAGGTTACTACTTTCTTAAAAATTAACCAGACTGAGATTTCGCTGCCTCAACTTGGGTAGTCGTTTTGGCGATTCTGTGGCCCATGAATTTCTTTTGAAGAAAACAATCATCAAAGCTTTGCTAAGGGTAGCCCCCTGTTTACAGTCTTTTTTGCAAAAAAAGTCTATATTTTCTGAGCAGAAAATCAAAAAGCTCCATAAATTGGGGCTTTGAGGCCTACGAAGATGTCGAAAAGGCGGACAATTTTGAATTTTGATTTTTTTCCTTTTCGCAAATCTTCTTCGTTTGAGTCCTTTTCATCCTCTTTTGCATTACTTGCTTGCTGCTATAAGATAGGCTACTTATCATTTATACTAACAAATTTTGAGTTAGGGAGTAACGATCAATTAAAAACGAGGTCTCAGAAAAAACTTTTTTGTTTAATAGTCCATATTTTTCTGCCCGTTTGGAATATGAGTAAAGGTGGAAATGCGCTGTATTGCAAAAGGTTTGCTGCCTATGATGGTTAATCATTGAAAAATGTAGAATTTCTAGAAAGTTGCAGTACGTCAAAGCGAGAACTCGGAAAACGCGCATTACTTCTGCACCATATATCTTCTCATAAACTTTGATACAAAAGCTGCTTCAAAAAATTATCATTCTACATCTATCTTCTCAACTTCAGTCATGCGCACACGATTTTAATTGCTTTTAAAATTCACTTTTCCTATCCATGTGCAGAATAATAAATTGTTATGAGAAGTGCAAAACACTTCAAAACAGCCAGCTTGTACCGTGAAATAATACAATTGCACGGGATAATAATCAGTGAGAGTTGAAAAGGTTATTTTCTCTTCTGTACTCAGGGTTCAGTGCAGATGATGCATAATCCAAAAACAACGGGATAATCCTATGGCTCAGATAAATTATGAAGTAAATCCAGTTGTACACAGATTTTCTTTGTTCTTCAAGTACTACATTCATTCAGCAAACAACGATTTTGAACAATATCTAATCTTATAGTTAAGTACTTGTAGCGAACATTCATATGAAGTATTAGGTTTTGATAGGAATTCGCAGCGGAGCCACACTAACGTCAGGAAGATGAAAATCTCATTCAGCTTCGTTGTCTTCATTCTACTGGTTTCTTCGAATATGGCAGCTTCTATAGGTCGGATCGCAACTTTTTGAAATTTTCATAACATCAAGAACATTTTTCATACCATTAGTTGCAGGCAAACGCGAAATAAGATCGGCTCTTCAATCTCAAGACGAGCGCCCCAATACAATGGTAGACGCCTGCCCTCTATGCGGGATGATAATTGTAAACGAAGGTGAATTGTTCATATAATATATAAGTTCAACATTTGTTCGAATTTAGAGCCCACAATATCGCCGCCACAGAATGGGCAGTCGCTAGACGCTGAGCCAAGGGCATATCGTGCTGAAAGTATTGTTGAAGTGCCCTAACATGGAAAACCTTGTTTTTATATTTGGGATATTTTGCATAAGCTCGGATGTTTTTTTCTAATAAAGTGTATATTTGAACGACTGATTAACTTTCAAAGTCAAGCTGCTCTATTTCTAGATTCAGACGCTTTCTACAGCTATCATACATTACTATCTGGCTTACCCGGCTCCGCCCGACACTGTCAAAACACTGTGATAAAGGTCCCATAACTATCCCTGTACAAGCTACTTCTGCCTGCCAACTTCCTCATTCCACTGCGTTAGTAACCAGGATGCTCACTCATCCCTTGTGCCAGTTTCCAGCCCCCTTACTCGAACTTTGCAGAAAAACGATAAATTGGATGAAAGTCATCGATCATTTTGAGAAATAATATCGTATTTGTAATCAACATGCCCGCCTATGCCCCTGTGCCAATTCCCAACTGTGTAGCTCAAACTCTGAGAAAAATCGATGAGCAATAAATTAATAAGTGATTTTATGAAACTTTTAATGTATTGGTAATCACCATGCTCGCTACTTCTCTGTGCCAGCTCCCAGCTCTGTAGCTCAAATTTTGCAAAAAAAAATCGATAAAAATCGAAAAAATCGATATTGATTTATGACGAAAAGTAGCATACAGCCGCCACGCCCCGAAGTGTAGGTGTGCCAAGTTAGGTCCAAATCGGTCCGGAAATAAATTTTTTATTCGGAACATACGTACTTACATAAGACAGATATATATATATTAGGTTTGTAATAAGTTCGTTCGCATTTTTTGTTTTGATTTTTTCTCAATATTTTGCAAAGCATTTGGCATAATGTTAGTATGCGTTCGGAAGCTCTAAGTTTGCTTTACCAAAACACTATCAGTATATTTTCAGTTTTTGAAAACTTGAATAAAAAATTCTACTACAAACCAACAAATCTGAAGTGGCAAAAATCCCATTTTCGACATCTTTTTTCTTCCTTAGTTTTCCCGTTACTCTTTGTTGAAATTTATTCAAAAAGCTTGATAAGGAAGAAAAACAAATGACTAACAATTTACGCATTTACTGATACTATTTACGATTGCCCATTTCCATTCACCGACCGTTTAATGCAATTTTTTGCAAAACTCGGTGTAGCAAGGCTTTGCCGCAGCGGTGTTCGTTGTCTCGCGTCCGTGGACTATGTGTCCCTCGAATTCTGAATTTTTGACTATATAAGCCATTTATTCGATGATTTAGCGATCATAGACCACATGTCTGCCAATTGCTGGATTGTTCGACTACCACCTTTCTTCAGAGGTGCCTTCAGATGCTTAACGTTGACACCAGAAAGACATAAAAACATACCTATTTTTGAGCTTACAATATGAATTGTTTTTGGAAGGTTTTTGGCACTACAGGTAATCTGCGGGAGCTATAGTATTCTATTTATACATGTCGTAAAATTTTTGAGCTGTTTCTCAAGTGCTCAAACCCATTTAAGGTACGGCATAACATAGTTGTCGAAAATGGGATTTTCGCCATTTCAGATTTTTCGGTTTGTAGTCGATTTTTTTATCCAACTTTTTACAAACTGTGAATATAATGATAATATTTTGGTAGAGTAGACTTAGAGCTTCCGAATGCATACTAACACTAAGCCAAATGTCTTGTAATATACCGAGAAAAAATTGGAACAAAAAATGCGAACGAACTTATTACACAACCTAATATATATACGTATATATGTATATATATAGACATATATACAAACAAACATACATCCAGCTTTTATAGAAGGATTTACTTTGACACGGAATTTGTCGAATTCGCAGAAGTTTTGAAACATTTTTGTACACTACTGGACCAGCAAATAAAAAAAGAAAAGAAATTACCTAATTTCCGTTTCGTTCCTATCACTATACGGAAAAAAGGTAGGAATACGATCTTCCCGGAACTCATCAGTAGTGAAGGAAGATCGTAAGCGAGAGAGAAGAAGAGAGAGAAAAAAGAAGAAAACAAAACTAAACTAACCCAAAACGGTGTGTGATTTGATTATTAACAAATAGCTAGGTATGTATGATGTTATGTAATGATAAAAACGAATCTGAACATTGTTACAGATTGTTGTGGGTCTTGTGTTAGTAAACTGTAGTAAAGCGAGATTGTAGTTTCAATAAATTCCAAACTTTATAGCATTGCAGACACAGACAGGTGAGAGCAAAGAAAGGCCACTCTAATGAAATCACTAGAGCAGTTGGGAAAAAGACGGTCTTTGGCCTATTTCTCAAAACACGCCAGCACCCAAAAAGAAAGCACTATTCGAAATTCATCTTCAAATGATGTGAAGTGAATGGTTTATTTGAGCGTTCTATATTTGCTCAAAATTCACAGGAGGCAAGGAGTATTTTTCTAAATATGATTCTAATCAACTTATGTAATGAACAACTCGTGTCTGTGTCAGAACATACCAACTGTGATGAAAAATTTAGTATCCAAAAGGGAACGATTCTCAACACTTTTCCTTGCTATCCGCTATGATCAAAGCCCGACACGGGTGACAAATGGACCTCTATGAAACAAATGCGCCTTTGTCACTCTAATTTTACGATTTCCCACCTTGATGCACTGTGCGCAGGTTGTTTGACTAGAGCGCGTTTTCTTTCCCTAAAATCGCGACGCGTTTGCTATTTCGGACCCCAGCGAAGAGGAGAGAAAGAAATCTGCAACCGAAGTATTACCACGTAGTCAATTTTAGGTGTAGAATAGATTTATATGAATATCTTTTGCTTGTGTTCAAGCCGTAACAGGTTTTTAAAGGAAAAAAACTGTTACATTATCTACAAAACAATATCTACAAAACATGCCAAGATTTGACAAAAAGGAAAACAATCTACTCAAAGACTTATGTAAATCTGAGAAACTTGAAGTGGAAGTTTTGCTTGCTTCAGGTAGGCATAAGGTGAGCATTTGACCACCTAATCTGGAAAGAAAGTTGGGCACGATAAGTTTCCACAATTTTTCATACTTTGTTTCTTAGTCTTACACCAAGTTTTGTGCCATATCGTCATTTGTGCGTTGCAAGCGAGTCATTTTTTTGGTAGCGGGTATTGTATTTTGCGAACTCCGACATCGTAGTTTTAGTGAGAATATTGTTCAACTGGGTTTAAGCCGTAACAGGTTCTTAAATAAAAAACTGTTAGGCTTAAACACAAATGAACACTATCTACAAAACATGCCGAGGTTTTACAAAGACAGCGCTTGTGACACCGCTCTCAAGTAACTCAATTTTTGCGCTATTTTGTAACAATTCGCGCCGTACTAGGACACTTTTATCCTGTAGTCATAAAATGGAAGGTCATTGCAGGTATAGGTACAATCCCCAAACAATGAGATGGACTTTTCCATCACCTTGTCCTCTTGGAGAGATTATCTCTGTTCTGCAAGATTATCCTAGTGTAATAGTCTACTTATTAGGATATATCAATAGCACAGTAGTACTTTTAGTGGGGGGAATCGCGTATTTATACTTCTGTTACTGCCTTTGCAGCAGCACCATGAGATCTTCACTCATCTTCCTTTTCTCTGCTCTGCTGATTTCTGCAGCTGTAGCCGCTAAGCTAGGTGAGTAATTATCTTTAGCTTCTATGTATTAGTGATAAAGTCCGTTTCTGATATGAGCATCTACAGGTAAACGCCAAGCAGGGCTTCAGAACACGGAAGCTGGAACTACTTCTGACCCTTGCGATTGTGCCTGCGCGTGCCCACAGAAGGATTGCGCCCTCGCCTGCTCAGAGAAGGATTGCGCCTGCGCGTGCCCACCGAAACCGGATCAGCAAGCGTTAGCAGTTGAAGGAATATCTTCTGAACAAGGACCTGAAAATGCACCGCCAGCACAGCAAGTTCCCCAAGCAGAAGAGAGTGATGCGAATCTCGGTTTTCTACTCAATTGATCAGGGAGAATGCGCTTTGTATCTCTTTAAAAATTCTCTTCGTAAAAGCATTTGAACTTGCATAAAGTTGTTAAAATGTGTATCTCGAATTACATCCAGAGACTTGCTGCACAGTGTCGCTTGTAATTGTAGTAAATTTCATATTGAAAAAAAAAACTAGAACTTGTGAACACTAGAATTCGTGAAAATTGAAATTTGAAGTGAAAACCGAAAAAACTGAAAAATTGAAAATTGAGGAAAAAATTGAAAAAAAATTGAAAAAACTAGAATTTGTGCGAAATCGTCAAAATTGGTAAAAAAATTTTTTTTACAGAACTATCTAATCACGGCTTTCTATGGGAGATTTATCCGAGTAAAAAACTTCGAAGAGTTGTCTAACTTCATGACCATCAACCCAGCAAATTATTTTTGCGGCGCTTCCCCTGACAAACAAAACTCATACTATCGTTATTGTCACATGAGCCATACAAATTTCAGTTACAATTTGCAAAATCGTTCCCCCTCCCCGTCTTCAAAACCAATTTTTCGCTACAATATGCTCTCCGTGTGAACGCAGGAATTCAAAAATTTGCCCAAAAAACAAACAAGAAACCTGTTTACAGCGAAAACGGAACGATAGGACTCCAAAATTGGCGTGCAGATTGCAGTAGACAGCTGAAACTATGTATGACAAATTATGAAAAAGTTATATGAACTGAACTGGTGAAGGCGTGACAAACTTTTTTCGGAGTTAGGTGGCTGGAAAGCCACCTGAACAGCCTGTGGTTGTGGAAAGATAGTCATAAATTCGTTCCTCACATAATTTTTTCGTTCCTTCTAAAATTTGATCTACGTCTAAGGCCCCACAAAGAACTTTTCCAACCTCCTCAAACACCCTCCTCCCGGCCTACTTACAGCCCTCCAAAAATTTTGCATGGTTGCGGCAAGCCTGCTCCAAGCGAGCGGTGCTGATCGGCGGACGCAGCATGCCGCCAGTTTGAAAAATACAAACATCACTGGTTTTTTTCTCCGTGATTTCAACGTCGTATTGTGTTCAGTTCTATTTTTCTTTGTTTTCTATGTTTAATTTATTCATAAGCGTGACATAGGGGATGGTATTTTTACGGCGGAGTCTGCGATTTCGTTTCCATAGCATCTAGTGCCGAGCCCTGTCCGTGGAGGCGGGACGGTCAGGAGGTACGGTCGGCGCGAATTTTTCGCGAAGCGACGCCGCAACTTACTTCAGCCTTTACAATACCAGCGCTCCTGGCGCAGGCCTACTTATAGCATCAAGTCATGTATCTGCCCCCATCCTCAACCCCTGTTTTTGCCGCCGGGAATCTCTATTGGCGGAGACTTTTGGAGGCCCCAAGATTTGAACGCGGCGGGTGCGAAGAGCGGTTGCCGCGCGCGGCGTATTTCCTGACGTGCAGCCTCCGTGGAGAGTTTGGCATGATAGATACTGTAATTTCGCACACGTACAAAAGTCAAAAGACAGTTCCTTTTCGATATTTCCACATAAAGATTGCTTTATTCTGAATTATATGAAGAGATAGGTTTGAACTTAGCGTACGCTCGGGTAGTAAGTGACTGATTGTAAATGCAAGTTACACACTGAAAAATAAAGATGTATGGAAATGTCTTGCAAACCGATTAAGTGTCATTTTATCGAATATTGCAATGCGTAGAAAGCTCCTAAATTTACAACGGAGTCAAGGTCAGCTTATTCCAAGTCAGAAATAATTTGATTGCTATCAGAATTCACTTGAAACTGAGCATCTATTTTGCAGGTAGGAATGTTGCGCAAGATGATAACAACGAAAGTAGAATAATGGCGATTGGTACTAGACTGAAAACTCGGAAATCCCAAAATAGTGGCACAGTACAATACCGCTCACATTTTTTGAAAAGTAGACGCGAATGTATGGACATGTATGGACATGTACGGACATGTCCATACCTGTATGGACATGTACGGACATGTCCATACCTGTATGGACATGTCCGTACATGTATGGACATGCCCGTACATGTCCGTACATGTCCATACATGTATGGACATGTCCATACATCAGCGTCGCGTGGCCATATCTCGCTTCAGAGTGGACGAATTCTGAATCCAAAGCCACTATTCGATTCAGCTCGGCGCAGAGAATCTTCTGATGTATTGGTGGTGGGGGTACGATGTTTTCGATATTCCGTTTTCAGTTCTTTCAATTTGTTCTGCGGAGGTCCTTTCGCGAATATGTGAAGCAACGCCTACCCAACATAGTAGACTTTACTAAGTGTTATTCGATAATACTGTTCTTGTAGATTATTGTGCGCTAAAAAGTAGGCTCAGACTTCTTTTCAAAGGAGATAGAAGCGTTGGTGAATTTTGGAAAAATCACGCGTTTTCAAATTCTACTCGCCATAACTTCCTTCGGAACAAGTATATATTTAGTCCGAAAACAGCGCCTTGCTCAGCTCATCAAGGCGAATCTTCTCATATACAGCGTGTCCTTGATATTTCGATTTCAGTACTCTTGAATCTTTCTGAGGACGTCTTTTCGCGAAGGTGTAAAGCAGCAAGCATTGTCCCGAGCACATTCCAGCAAGGATATTTCGATAGCACTTCTTCTGTAGATTATAATGTGCTAAATATTAGCCGCAGGTTTCTTTTTAAAGGAAGTAGAACGGCGAGTGAATTGTGGGAAAATCTTGTCGTCCCAAATTCTACTCGCCATATCTACAGGATACGAAGCTATCTTGCTAAGCAGATGTGAGTTTCGAAATCAGCAGGTCGCATAACCTCTACGGGCAAGTTTTCCGATATGTTCGGGTTATTCCATTTTTTCTCGTTTTACGCTCCGGAAGCTCGCCGATGGATTTTGGTCAAAATGTTGATGCTCTTGAATTGTAGGGAAACTTCGCTTATAGAGGTTTTCGAACACGCTCTTTACGAAAATCGTGGTCTTTGAGGATTACAGGGTCTTCTTGGAGAGATACGGTGAGGTGACTGTAACTAACTAACTTCTAACTCTTCGTTGATCCTGCTACGGAAGTCGGATTTTCAGATTGTAGAGTTTTGAGTTCATAGACAAATTCCCTTAGACTCGCGGCCAAATTTTTCGATATCCGATCTGCTCTGCTGATTTCTTCATAATTTCCCGTTTGGTATAGCGTGCTTGCTGAGGAAAATGCGGTAGAATCTAGAGCAATAGCTACGCCCGAAATGGCGGAATTATGCGCGGAGGAGGCTTTGACACGGCTAGTCCACAATGAAGCTTGAAGCTGCTACCGTAATCTTACAGTAACGAAGAGTGATCAGCGCTTTGCTTCAGTAAAAGTCTAAGCTGAAGTCGCTTTTCGATACATAGAGTCATATACCCTAGTTAATTTAATTCTGAACAAAAGAAAAGCACAATCTACAACTGTATGGAGAATAACATATGGGAAGAAGTCCTAGATGCTAACAATAAGCTCAAACCACATCAAAATGATTGAAGGATAGAGCGTGGCAAAATCCTGGAATATTATCTTGTTTTTGAACCTAGTGCTAAAAAAAGACGTTTTCGTAAGAATGCATAGTTAAAAGCCTTATTGAACTTTTATTTTCATAATCGGTTTATACTAGATATTCTGGAAATCTGGTGAGAGTGATGTAGTTTGCTAAAAGCTAAAAATCGAGCTCGAAAGAGCAAAGAGCCGCACAGAAATCTACGGCTTGTCTTTGAAGAGTGATTTTCAAGCTCGGCGAGTTGTCATGACTTCCAATCGCCCTGGAACGATCAGAATGATGTACAAGATCAAATGGTTTTGGAACGCGCTAGAATCTAAGATCACAACCAAAGCCACGCAGTTTCTGCTGTTTTTGCTTTGCTCGCCTGCGCCTCCACTTGTCGCGCGCTACCTCGCTATGTTGTTTCAAATTTACACGCGGCAAATAGATATCACCTTTAGCTCTTGATATCTTATGCGTTGGCAATACCGCAAGGCTTTATTTATCAAAACGAGAAAACTCTAGAAATAATTTTTTTCTGTCCTTTCATTTTCGCTTCAATTTAGCTTTTTCCACATTAATTTTTCGTAGATAGATCTTGCGTTGGTCTATGACGCAGACACAGACAAGGTCACCGAGCTTACTCTTCCTTTCAAAAATGCTTTTTTTTCAAAATGTTTTTTGGAGGGAGCACGCAACCATATCGTTTTTTTCTTCATAGTTCTTCATGGATTGAGCACCCAACCATTTTCTCATATATAGGGAGTTTTCTTAGTTTGGGAAGGAGTCCAAACAATATTCACTTTTGGGGCACATCTGTAATTTCTCGAAGGCATGCAATTTAATTTTTGAGGAAAGGCGAAAGCTTTCTATAGAAGAGAGTTATCACAGGACAAAAGTTTGATACATCGTTTTGGCCCCCATATAGCTGGACGGTCCTTAAAACTCGCTCGGTTTACAAAACCAACTTCAAGATTGAGGTGGTCACCTTATGCATCAAAAAATTTGAATAGAACCATTCATTTCTTTCAAAGTCATACAATCACTGCGTTCCACTCAGTTTTGTTGAGCTGATCTCTTTTTTCTTGCCAGTCCATCCATTAGATCTTCGTTGTGCAATATTTGCGGTATGTGTTTGAAAAAACGTCGAGAAACTGTAACAAAAGGCAGTAAATGAAAAGTGTCAAACCGTGTGGAAATGTACCTGCAGCGTGCATAGGATGATGTTTAATGACCGTAATTCTTTCGTGCTTCACAATTTTTGGTGTTCTGTGTATGACGGAACCGCTTTCAAATGATGGTCCTAGCGGATCGGCCATCATAGCATCGTTTTCCTCATCCACAGTTCTCCATGGATCGTCAAAAGCAAGCGCTGCTACAAGGAATGGAGACTTCTAATGGGATTCAAAGATTTACTTCTGCTTGAGCCTAGAACGCAGCTCACCTTGCACAGTAAGAATGAAGAACAAGGCAATCAAGGCAGTTATATGGTGCAGACACAAGTGTTACAATGTTTATATGAGCTTTTTCTCCATAAAAGATTCACATTCTTAATTCTATGACTTTGAATATGGCCATAAAAGAGAAAGATGGATGAAGTAACACATTTGACTGCACCATTTTTCACAACTATGAATAAATATAGCCGTAATATTTTGTGCTAGTATAGCTCGTAAAAGCTGCATTTCAAAGCGCATTACGTAGATAACTACGGTGATATCGTCTATCTGCATTATCCATACTAAGGAAATGATAGTATTATTGCTGTGTTTCGTGCTGGGACCGACGATTTTTTCAGTTTATGTGTCTTTCAATGGATAAAATACGTAAACAGAAAAATTTCCACTTCGTGGTTTATGATATGCTCTTTATTTCCTGCCGAATCATTTCATATGATCCATGTGTATATTGCAGACAACTTCCATCTTTAGCGTACTTATCCTTTACTGGCGATCCTAAATTCCCAAAAAAGTGACCTATTGTCGTCGCTTACATTAGTTTGTGGAGATTGAAATCTAAAAAGAAGAGAAAACCTGAAAACACCGAAAACATTTACCTAAAAGGGTGTCTGCTCCTAGAATTTAAGATGGAGACGCCAAAGACGGACAGTGTGTGCAATATCACTCAAATCTAGTGTGTAAGCCTCTCAGCAGGTGATCTCAACGTGGCTTGAAGTTCAGCCCACGGACAAGTCCGCCTGCAGATACTATACTTCGGGAAGTTCGAGATTTTTCGAGTGAATGAATATAAATGATTTCGAAAGTCAAAAGTTTTGAATAAACACATAAGTAGTCGAAATCTACAAATCAAAAATTTCAATTTTCGAATTCCAGAATTTACAGAATACCGGATAAAATTCAAAAATCGAAAATCGAACAGTAAGGGTAGAATATCGATTAAATATTCGAATAATTATTCGAGTGGCTAGACATCCGGATAAATCATTTAAACACGTGATTAAGAATAATATATCGAGCACCTGGAATACATTCAGAGTTGCAGACACCTCAGAAATTTCGGTTGAAAAAATTCGTAGTCGAGTACGACGGAAAGCCAACTGACCGAAAAGCATAGGAGACAGACTACCCGTCTCGGTCAATTTGGCATTGCACTGATCGAATGAATCTCCGAATAAACAGAATCAGTATTAGTTTAAAGTCTGTCTTCCAATAATCCGAGTTCTGTTTGAAAATGGAAATCATTGAGTAAATACGAATGATCAGATTTTTACTCATTTGCGACTAAGGTAGCGAGGATCTCCGACTGCACAAAAACTGTGGTAGCGCGCTTTGACTGACTAATGTATGATCTCGTGCAGCGTCCACTTGCAACGTACTCTCATTACTCTCAAGCCTTCAGATCTAGGCTCTAGGATCTTCATCTACCCTCTCGTAGATGAACTTCAAAAAACCTAAAACGATCATTTTTAGTACTCAACGATCGGTAATGCCTTCGCACCAGTGGGACAGCCGCAGATTTCGGAGTACCAATACGAGGACCTTAACGATCTCGCTTCCTGCATCGATGCCATTTGAACGACCGTTCACTCTCTTAGAGCTCATCAACTATCGCTCGATAGTTAACAAGTGTTCGCTAATCGGTCGGCTTTGTTCTGCTTATTTGTCCCTCATTGCTTGTTTTTTGTAGTTTCACGGTTTGTAATAAAAGTTCCTTTGATTTGTGGTTACACATATATGAACTCATGAACTCGAACACTGAATGTGAGTAGTCTCAATTGAAGGTGGCTTGGGACAAATGTCACTGAGGACGCTCCTGACGTCTCCCAATCGTGCGCTCTTTCATGTTTCTGCCGTCTGCTACCTCTGCTATGCACGAACTATCTCAGTGGAACGCAACGGGGCCCAGTCTGTGCGTGTAATGAATTATACTTTTAGCTAGTCGAGAAGATCGAAAATACTCGTTAGGGAGCAACGTCCTGTAGAAAATTATCTGTCTAAAGATGAAACAAAGCTTCAGAACGACTCCTACGATGCCTCCTTCATCCAAAATATTGGGTTGGTGTGAAAGTTCTGCACCAGGTTCATCCCAAAAGATTGTAGAATTTTGTCGCCTCACTGTTATGCATGATTCCAACTTTTTCAGAAAAGAAAACAAGCCTATGTACTAGCGCTTGAGCGGCTTCTCAGTAAGAGAATAGGAATTAGAGTCGGTACCGAAAAAATTAGTCTAGCTAGTTTTCGAAAATTAAGTCGTTCGAAGTTTTGAAGTTAACTCCGAAGCAGTCAGTAATATGAGTTTAACCTCTCCTTCCAAATGAGTAAAGTTTGTGATTGTGAACTTTCCAGATAATAAAGTTTTTGAGAAAGCTAAAAAACTCAAATGGAAAGAGAAAATTGTAAAAAATTCGAAGGTCAATAAAATCCTACGAAATAAAAAACAAAAAATATCTTCCTTTAAAAAATAACTCTGTTAGAAATATATTTTTATGCACTGTACGTTTATTTCCACACTTTGCAAAAATAGAGAGATCAAAAAGGTTTCTAGGCATTTCACATTTTATGAAAATGACGAGATAAAATTTCAAGCGAATCTCATAAACCGAAAAGCTCGAGGTCAAGCCGCAGTACACATGTTCTGAAAGCGACTATGGAATTCATTCGTGTAATTCCTTGTAATTCCTTTTCGTCTGAACATTGTCGTCAAATATTGTAGAGTGTTGTTCTGCCAACCAGATTTCGTGGTGGATCTTTATTGTTGACCTTACTTTTCGACAAATATCGTCTTCTTCAGTGATGTCCGTCACATTCGTGCAGACTACTGACTCCATGGTGGACTAGAGACCTCTGAAGAAGACGATATTTGCCGAAAAGTAAGATCAATAATAAAGATCCACCACAAAACCTGGTTGGCAGTACAACACTATAAATATTCGATACGTCATGCCCAGGTTTAAAGAGAGTACGTGGAAATTTTGCCGTCAATTTTGCATCAAGGACCGAGCCGTGACCAGCATCGTCGATACAACTTTAAACAAATAATCGTAACCCATTACGTATACGACCCCGTTGAAGCTAAGCAAAAGCATGGTTTTACAACCAGGCAGGGACACATATAAATGCCGCGTTCCTTCAGTTTCACCCTCTACATTTCAAATGAGAAAACTCTTTTCTTTCGTCTTGGGAACAGCCATCTTATCTGTAGCGCGCGGATGTTCTGCTGGTAAGTGCATCACAAATTTGTCACAAATTCTCAAATTTGGAAAAATTTCTAGGGTTTGGTAACGACGACTATGAATGGATAGAAGATCCTGTGCTCAGTATGGACATCAGTCCACCTATTGGATGGACTTATTTCCCTATAAAGGTTCAGAATCTACCAAGCAGTCTTTTTTACAAATCGCTTAATTTTTAGAGTAGCGACAATTATCCAGTATGGTACTTTGTCGGGCAATCTAATGATACAATGTTAGCCAAGCAAAGGGCAAATGCTGAGATCAAAGCCGCGGTAGGGTATTTTTGACGAAAAAGATTTTTTGAGTCACTGCTGTAAGTGTATAGGTATTCGAAGCACTAACAGCTGCGAATATGCCTCTGTATGGCGTCGAAGTGACAAATGACTTTGCTCCAATTCAGGTAAACTGTTTTCATATGCTCACCATTCCCTTTGAAATCAAAAATATTTACAGGTAGAAAACCCCACGAACAACCTGAGAGGTGTAGGACCCCTTTACGGAAAAGTCGAAGCAGGCGCTTTGGCACAGACCGCTGTTGGTGGTGGAACCGGTAGGTTTTCTGGGTTCTATAAATCTTTGATTCTTCGAATTACCTTCTTGTCTACATGATAATTTTAGGAGATTTCGCATTTGCACCGTATACTAGGCCGTTAAAAGTAACCATACGCAATGCGGCTAACAATCGATACAAGTGGAACATTGTGAAGAATACTTTCATGCAGAAGTTGTCATTGAACTACGGAGCACGCTTCAGTGAAGAAGTCACCGTGGGCAAAATGTGATCTTGTCCAGCTCGTATTTATTGTTTGCTAAATTATTCCTATTTTATAAAATCATGATTATATACTCAAAGGCGTTCTGATAGTGCAATGAATTGTTAATTTATTACCTTTGTGGAGGAGCCAGCCTTTGAATCAGTAATTATGATTCGTTTGCATAACTGGAGCTACTAAATGTCAAGATATTTTCGTGCTAAAGATTACATCGTGTATGGTAATGAAAAATAATGGAAAGTGATGGTCTACGGTTATGAAAAATGCATATCTGACAGCCAGTTCAAAAGTTATTGCAAAATTGATGTTTTTTAATTTAGGATTTGCAATATACCATTCTTCCTAACCTTGACCTTCCCTAACGGTTCTTCGAATTCTTCAGAACCCCAATTGAAACATATATGATTTCCTTTTCACTGTCTTGGCCAGAAATCGAGCACAAAAGGCGAAAAAGATCGTGTCCTAAAACAAAAGGGAATTATAGATTTCATGTACCCTAATTTCACGCGCATAAGGCGCGGGGGATTCTTTGCCAAAACCGACCAGCCCAGACAAGCCAAGGAACTTTACAACCAAGAGACCCTATAACGTGCTATATATTGCTTAAGAGAATCGTGCGGTTTAAAGATCTCTCGCCGGAATACAGTAAAGCGGCTGAGCGGCTCGCTTGAAAAATCGAAAAAGTGCGCCTTATACGCGTGAAATTAGGGTAAGTACTGCATGATCGATTGCTCACTATTGCTTACAAGGGAACCGTGTCGAGTCGAAGTGGCCTTTCCAAAAGAGACCCATACTGCTTTGAAGAGCATTAAGCGATGATTCCAAATCTGCCTTCCAAATCTGCCAAGCGCCTCTGGACGCCGAGATATGACCGTACTTTGAAACGAAAAATGATGTCAGAGGGCGCGGATCACCGACCTACCGATCTTCAGTGGCGGGAAACAAAGCCCGCGCTGACCCCTTCGGCAGGGTATAAATACCGGAAGTCAGGGGGAGTCTCGGAGTCCGCGCTGGAGAAGCGCTAGGGGGAGCTAACTCCGTCGAAGAGAGGCGGATCTCCCCCTTAGATAGAGAGTTCTTCCTAGTAAACCTGCCGAAGTGGTCAAGAGGGTAAAGCCCGTCGTTTCGTTGTAAGATTTGTTCACGTTACGCATTATTGTTCTTGTTGTTTGTTGCCGTTTTTCTGAGATAAATTGTTAGTCGTTCAATCCGTGTTGTCTATCGATCCGGTTGAAACCGTTATACCACTAGACACCCCCGGTTACATGCAAAATTTATGTAAAATCAACTGTTACAATCTAGCGCTCAAATAAAGCAATGTTGAGTATTAGCATCTCTATATATATAAAACTCAAAGTGTGTTTGTCTGTTAATAAGT
The DNA here is from genome assembly GCA_958299035.1 of Cylicocyclus nassatus. Classification (NCBI taxonomy): domain Eukaryota; kingdom Metazoa; phylum Nematoda; class Chromadorea; order Rhabditida; family Strongylidae; genus Cylicocyclus; species Cylicocyclus nassatus. The sequence continues at coordinate 3,966,026 of CATQJL010000316.1, forward strand.
ATGTTTTATATACAAATCTTTCTGAGTGGACCAAATGAGTTAAAACTTTGCACGCTTATGTTTTGGACCCCGGCGCGGAACATAGGCTACTTTTTGCGGCGATTTACTAGACCCTTCTATTGATTTGTTGATTTGTTTACTTACATCTGGGAAAATGAGGCTTGACATGCTCAAACCAATCATTTTGCTATGATCATGTAGTCAGGGGATGGTAAAGCTCATTTTAATCTCAATGTCGGGAAAAGCGGGTAATTCGTTTCAGCCTTTTTGCGCAGAATAAGCTTAAAAGCATAAGTATAAGTAACTTCTTTTTAGCTAAACTGGAGTCCCGAGTGAAACCGGGATCGCCGGCTAGTTTTAAATAAAATGTATCCATTGCATAAACAGCTCTGATACTTGACACTGGACCATTTGAGCAGATTTGGGCGATTTTGCTGCAGTTTTGCGTTTTTTGACCTGAAAAACGAGCATAACTCGGCGTCCAGTGGCGCTTGGCAGATTTGGAAAGCAGATTTGGAATCAACGATTAATGCTCTTCAAAGCAGTATGGGTCTCATCTGGAAAGGCCACTTCGACTCGACACGGTTCCCTTGTTAGATTTGGTAAATAACGCGCAAAGATGAGCTGCTATGGCAATTGTATAACCCACTGTCAAAAGAGATTAGCAGGTAACCACTAAGTCTTTAGTTATGAAAATTTTGAGACAAGAAATGCCTATTGCCAGTTTCATGAGAAAAAGTCAGCTGTTCAGTAACAAAAAGCAGAGAATATTGCACTGTGTTCAATAAAAAACCGCCTAAATAAGACAGATGGTATTCCAAATTAATTTCCTTCGCAGGCAGTTCGATCCGTTGGGCTCTTTTGATTGCACAAGTGTAATTTTTCGTCTACCCACGAAACTAATTCCAAAAACAGTTATGGTTACACGATGTTGAAGCAAAAATTTTTTGTTTGTTTCCCATGGTCTACCTGCTTTACTGTATCTAGTTGAATGACTTTGGCAAAGTTATAACCGGTGAGAGTAAGATTTTGCAAAACATTCATTAGCTGCACCAAATCCACATGTATGTGTCCCTCAAGATGCAAAATTAGGTTTTACCGAAGACTAGTTCTTCAGTCGTACAGTAAACTCCGGATAATTGGCCGTGATCACAGTTGATCCTCTATAGGGGATACGTAATCCACAATGTTCGAGAACATGGCTGTAGCGGATTTATTCATAAACATGATCCTAATCGACACAGGTGATAGTGCTACAAGTAAATTTAGTGTAAAACAAAAGAATTAATACCGTTATGCACTGTGATCACATTTTAGTAGTACGGGTATTTAGACGTCACAGATGCCCTCGTGATTATCCTTCTACACTAGTAGGATTATAATTTGGCGTGACTGTACGTACAATCATATTTTTAATGTCCGGACGTACTTGCCTACTGTTAAAACTATCAACTTCCAGTAACGGGATGTTTTTATGCTAATCCTGAAGACTGGAAGGATTAGCTACAAATTTCATACCACAGGGTCGACTGGTTCAGCTGTACTTCCGTCATGCGATGAGCAGTGAGTATTTATATATGCTGCTGTTGAATGGCTCCCAAAGCACCAGCCATTATAAAGATTACATATTTCTGCTTGGTTTTTGTGCTCTTGGTATTCGCCAGCATGGGCGTCAATGGTTAGTCCTTTCACTCAGTTTCATCAAGAATTGAAAAAAGGAGCTTGTATGCTTCACCTTCTAGGTGAACGCAATAAAAGATGGAGCTCCCATTCCCGTGAATCCCCAGAATCACATTCCCAGAGCCACTCCCATGAACGACATTTTGACCCAAGGATGGGTAAGGTGACCAACATGCATAGCTAGAGCCCAAAAAGAAAGTTTTAGGACACAATGGAGGTGCAGGCCCACTACCAATACCACAAGCTTGAATCACAACAGCTATTCCTCCACCCCAGGAATCAATATTCCTTCCTTTCTTAATGTTTAACTGCTACCTTTCGTTCTATGTATACCAATTTATGCCAACGAAAATTGCACTGGAGCCTATACATATGCAATAAAAGTTTGCAAAGAATATGCTCAAATGGAAAGTAGCTTGGAACTTACTACATTATAACAGATTCTGACATTTAACGTAATTCTCGTAATTTTACAGTTCTGGTATTTCATTGACCGTTTCTAAAGATACGATTGCCATATTCATGGCAGACCATCAGTGGAAGAGAATTTAAATAACGCGCAAAGGTTGTACGGTGCGGAGTGCGACAATAGTTCTGACAAGGACCAAAGAACTTTACTGCCAAAAGACCCTATAACTGCTGTCTATTGCTTTACAGAATCGTGCGATGTAAGGATTTCTTTCCGAAATAAAGTGAAGCGGCTAGCGGCTTGCTTGAAAATTCGAAAAAGTGCGCCTTATACGCGTGAAATTAGGGTAGTAATGCAGAAGTCTAGCAAATGATGCAGAGGAAGAGCCTTAACGTGTATAAAATCGCTGCCCTTAGTCTCGGCACAGGTGACTTATAAGCACTTTGGATATCGCTTTTGGGATGTTTGGGACAAAAAGCAAAAGGAATATCGTTTTTGCGGTCTGAAAAAACACAAGTTAGCTTAGGTTTTTTGTCGACATTTCCAGTTTTGGGAGGACTTCGTAAAATTTTGCGAAAGATAAAAGGGACCTTGTTCTTTGCATATTCGGAACCATCTCGTGCCGAGCCATGCCTCAGTCATCGAAGAGGAGTAATGCATGCGGCACTAATTTCTTGTACACTCTCTAGATGTCAGGATGACGCACAAATCTTACACCAAAAAATAGAAAAATTCGTTCAAAAAATTCTCAAAAAAACTAACCAATACATACTCTTTGATATATATTATATATTAGGTTGGTGCAAAAGTAATGCGCGTTTTGCTAGCCCTTCTTTCAAGTAAGCTTATCTCCATCGAAGTTTCTCCTATGAAACTTACCAGCAAACTGTTAAGAAGCTTTTTTTATGCTCTATTCAATGGTGGTTGAAAGAAGTTTCTAGCCTCATTCGTTAAGAATTTATAGAGCTTCATACAACCGCACTCAAAACCAGAATTTCATTGCACTTGTTTAAAGGGCCAGAATTCAAGCGCGAGTAAAGGCATTCTTTTGAAAATTTGATTACTGTATGTAGTGGAAATTTTCTACGTTATGCACTCTTTATCGTTTTCCTAGAAAATACTTAGATTGAGATCTCGGCGCCTCAACATGAGTGATAGTTTTGGACATTTTGTGGCCCGTAGATTTCCTTTGAGGAGGGCAATCGCCAAAGTTCTGCTCATTTCTGTAAGCATAAGGGTGGGCCTCCTGTTGACAGGTTTTGCAGAAATGTGGAAGCTGTTCAGGACACAGAAATTCAGAAATCTCCATATTTGATTTGTGATTTGAATTTTGAGGGAAAAAATGTCGAAGAAAGCGGACTATTTTGAATATTATTTTCTTCCTTTTCGCAAATATTCTTTATTTGAGCCCTTTTGCAATTTTTTGTACTACTGGCTTGCGGCTACAAGACAGTCAACTTCTCATTTATTCCGACAAATCTTGAAGGAAGTTATGATCAGTTAAATACGAGGTTTCCGAAAAAAATTTTTTTTGCTTATCAATCCATATTTTTCCACTGATTTGCGATGATAACATAAATCAATGTGTGCTGTATAGAGAGAGGTTTGGTGCCTCTGATGAATTTTGCCGCACTGAAAAATATTGATTTTTCAAAAAGTTATAGCACGTCAAAGTGAGAACTCGCAAAACGCACATCACTTTTGCACCAACCTAATATATCAAAAGTAGTATTTTATACTACATATTCGAAAATCAATTTCAAACAAAATCGATAAGTCGAATTAAAGAAATCGAGACATAACTAATGGTAGAGACATCTGATCACTACCAGTTTGTTTTAGTGAAAAAGAATAAATCAATAAATTCAAATTTCACAGATGTTAGCAATTTCAGCGGCAAAAATCCGAAAAATTATGAGATATGTTGTGAGCTACGCAGGTCTAGGTTCTCGGTCTAACGTTTCGGCAAAAATACCTTCCTCAGAGACCTGAAAGAAAACCTCGCATTTGTTTTTCACCCTTACGTCAAAACGCTCTTCTCAACAACATATCTCATGTATTTGTACAATGCCCTGATTTCATGATCAAAGAACGTATAGAATATTCAAATAATCACTTTTTGGGCATTTGCTATTCTTTAGTTGCCATAAGCCATCAATGAATTTTAATTCATAAGCGAAAAGCGCAAGATTTCTTCTCTTTATCATGTACCAAACCAGAAGACTCATTGGAGCTGGAGAAAGAAGGAAATTAGAAAAAAATCTGGCGCAAGAATTATGCATCAACCAAATAGTTTGGCAGCGGAAGAGTATGAGCTCTTATCTCACGCTAAATGAATGCGCTGATTTACTAATTAAGTACCGTTGTGTTGAAAGAATTTTTGCAACTGGCATATCTGCTAATACGTTTGCCAGATTTTTTTGCAGGAGCTATGCTTAATATTTGCACAACTCTGACCACTCATAGCTCGTAAACGGTGAAGTATTCACTAGCGAATAAATTCGTCATCGAAAAAGCTTTGGATTTCCTCTAACAATATAAAGTCTTTGTGATTTGTAGCAGATCCTAAACGATTCACCGCAAAGGGTCAATAACTGCAGCTATGTCATCAAGACATTTGAATGATTTTTTTAAGTGCAGCTATTGAAGTCACCATATAAAAGCATGACTAGAGTGCTTCCGCAAGCATTAGGTATGAGAACTGCACTGTTTGTTCTTATTTTTGCGATGCTAATGTACTCCAGCATGTGTAGAAGTATCGGTCGGTACATTTGGTATTGTTTTTGAGCGATTTTCTAATCAGTGCGAATTGCAGGTAAATTTGGGGCAGGCTTCAGAAACAGTTTGAGTGAGACCGAAGATTATGATGATTACAACTATGACCCTGACGACTCAGTGTCTTGCCCTGATGCAGAAGAACTATTCGTCGGTGAAGGCAAGCACACACAACTTATCACGCTGCTTTTGTAATACACTCTCAGTTCAGATGATGAAAATGTGCCAGAAGATAAGGCGGAAAACACTCGGTCGGCAAAAGATTGGCAGGCATGGAGAAGATACTAATGAAACACATCCAAGGCATCAAATTGTTCTTATTCTTGCTGCATCAAAATTGTTTGGAGATTTTTTATTGAGGATTAGTCATGTTATCTGAGTTCAAGCTTATTACACTGCAATAAACCTAAAGAAAACAGAAGATGCTCGATTGAGATGTGACCAAACAAATTGAAGTATCAGAGGAGCAACTGCCAGGTTTAGTATCTCAGCAAATAATTGGGTTTATCTTGTTGACTCCACAACATTTCTGCTATAACAAAATATTCTTATTTATTAAATTAATGCAAAAATAATGCGCTTTTAGCCCTTGTTTCAAGACAACTTTTTTATCAAACGTTTTTCTTCAGAAAAAATTAGCAAACTATCGAGATCTTCTCCTCTATACAATGGTTATCTAAATGAGCTTTTAGCTTGATCAAAAATTTGTAGAGCTTCAAAGAATTGCACTCGAAACCATAATTTTATTGCATTTACTTTTCTGCCCAGAATTCAAGCGCGAATGGAGGCATTCTCAGCTATTCATGTATTAGAAATTGTCTACATTATGCACACTTTACAATTTTCTTGAAAATTGACTAGAATGAGATTTTGGCGCCTCAATTTGAGTAGCCGTTTTGTGATTCTGTAGCCCATAATTTCCTTTGAAAAAGGCAACCATCAAAGCTCGTTTGTGTAAGCGTAAGAGTGAGCCTCCTATTGAACGTCTTTGCAAAAATGTTTATCTATTCAGTTAGCGGAAAATTGAAAAGGTCCATAATTTGGGACTTTGAGGCCCAAAAATGCCGAAAAAAGCGGACAGTTTTGAATTTTGATTTTCTCTTTTTTCGCAAATTTTCTTCGTTCGAGTCTTCATCCTTCTTTTACTAATCGCTTGGCTACAAAATAAACCACTTATCATTCTTAGTATGAAATTTTGAGTTTGAGAGTTATGATCAGTTAGAAAAGAGATCTCAGAAAAAAAAAACTTTTTGTTTATCAATCCGTATTTTCTGTCATTATGAGTAAAAATGGATGTGCACTGTATAGCGAAAGATTTGCTGTTTATGATGATTTATCGCATTGGAAAATGTAGATTTTTCTAGAAAGTTGTAGCACGTCAAAGTGAGAGAAATCGCAAAACGAGGATTACTTTTGCACCAACCTAATATTTCCTCATAAACTTTGATATAATAAAAGGTACTTCAAAATTATTTTCATTGTACATCTATCCTCTCAACCAGGGCTCGGCAGAGGTGGCTTTTAAGCAAGCTGGATATCGTCTTTGGGACAAAAAACAAAGGGGTTCCAGTTTTGAGACCGTAAAGACACAAAAATAGCGACGACGTAATTTTAGTCGACGTTTCGTACTTTGAGGGTTTTTAGGGATTATGGTCTAGGGTCAAAGGGAACTTCGTAAAATTTGCAAAAGTCAAGGGGGACTCGTTTTTTGCATTTTCAACTAGCCACCTCGTGCCGAGTCCTGGTCTTAACTTCATTCAAGCACACACGATTCTATTGGCTCCCTCCAAATTCACCTTTCTTATCCATGTACAGAATAAGAAATCGTTATGAAAAGTGCAGGACACTTCAAAACAGCCAACTTGTACCATGAAGTAATACAATTGCACGCGATAATAATCAGTGAAAATTGAAAACATTACACTTCCCTCTTCTGTACCAGGACAGCTTCAGTGCAGAATAGATGCATAATCCAAAACAATGGGATAATCCCTAACTTAGCCCAGATAAATCATGAAGTAAATCCAGTTGTACAGAGACTTTCTTTGTTCTTCAAGTACTACATTCAGTCAGCAAACAATGATTTTGAACAATAATTCTAATTTTATGATTGTGTACTTGTAAACACTCATATGAAATGTTGGGTTTTGATAGGATTCGCAGCGGAGTCAGCGGAGCCACACTAACGTCAGGAAGATGAGAATCTCATTCAGCTTCGTTGTCTTCATTCTACTGGTTTCTTCGAGTATGGCAGCTTCTATAGGTCGGGTCGCAACTTTTTGAAATTTTCATAACATCAAGAACATTTTTCAAACCATTAGTTGCAGGCAAACGCGAAATAAGATCGGCTCTTCAATCTCAAGACGAGCGCCCTAATACAACGACGCCTGCCCTCTATGCGGGATGATAATTGTAAACGAAGGTGAATTGTTTATATAATATTATAAGTTCAATATTTGTTCGAACTTAGAGCCCACAACATCACCGTCACCAAATGGGCAGTCGCTAGCCGCTGGGCCAAGAGCATATCATGCTGAAAGTATTGTCGAAGTGCCTTGACAAAGAAAACCTTGCTTTATATTTGGGATGTTCTGCACAAGCTCGGATGTTTTTTTTAATAAAGTGTATATTTGAACGACTGATTAACTTTAAAGTCAAGCTGCTCTATTTCTAGATTCGGACGCTTTCTACACCTATCATACGTTACTATCTGGCTTACCCAGCACCGCCCGGCCCTGTCACACAGTGATAAAGGCCCCATTCCTATCCCTGTACAAGCTACATCTACATACCAATTCCCTATTCCCGTTGTGTTGCTAATCAGCATACTGATTCCCCCCCCCCCCGGGCCAATTTCCAGCCCCGTAACTCGAACTTTGCAGAAAACTGATAAAATCGATAGATAATTGACGATTTTGAGAAATGATACCGCATTCGTAATCAGCATGCCCGCCTACCCGCCTGTGCCAATTCCAGCCGCGCAGCTCAAACCTTGCAAAAAATCGATGAAATCAATAAACTAATAAATGGTTTTAGAGGACTAATAATGTTTTTGTCATCACCATGCTCACTTACCCTTCTGGGCCAACTCGCAGCTCCGTAGCTCAAACTTTGCAAAAAATCGATAAAAATCGATATCGATCGATGACGAAAAGTAGCCTTTGATACGCTCCCCGCCACGAAGTGTATGTGTGTGTGCCAAGCTTGGTTCGGATCAGTTCAGAAATAAAATTCTCTACTCGGAACATACGTACATACATACAGACAGACATACAGACACACAGACATTAAGGGCCGCATGCACTAACATCCCCGCAGGGAGTGGATCGCAGCTTAAAAGAAAGCTTTATATTTCGCAACTCAAGACACCTGGATTTCACTTTGTGTACCTATCCGTGAGTATTCCTACTACCCTTCACTATGAACGTGTTGAAGAGGAGCGACAAGCTGTACGAGCCGCATTTTCTAGCTTCTGTATGATCCCTGATGATCCCCGGCGCTTTTCTTTAAAGTCATTTTTCTTTCTCCGAAGTAAACGAAAAACCTCCAAAGTTGTGCAGATTATCTAAACCGACAGTGCTAAGCATGTTGCTGATAAGAACAAATGATGTTTTGAAGTCATGAAATTTTCGATGTTCCACAGGCCGAAATTTGAGGTTTACCGAAAAATTCGACTTTTCAAAAACTCATTTGTTCTCATCAGCAACATGCTTAGCACTGTTGTTAGATATTCACTACAACTTTGGAAGGTTTTCGTTAACTTCGGAGAAAGAAAAATGACTTCAAAGAAAAGCGCCGGGGATCATCAGGGATCATACAAAAGCTGGAAAATGCGGTTCGTACAGCTTTTCGCTCCTCTTCAACATGTTCATAGTGAAGGGTAGTAGGAATACTTACGGATAGGTACACAACGTGAAGTCCAGACATCTGGAGCTTCAGAATATGAAGCTTTCTTTTAAGCTGCAATCCCTTCCCCAGCGGGGAGGTTAGTGCATGCGGCCCTAAGACAAACATATCGTCTACTCTAAAAATCGTGACGACGGTCTGCAGTGCGGCCAGTGCGCGCCGCACGGCACTGCCGCTTTATCGTAGGGCAATCTTGCTTCTCTGCAGTGTAGGCTCCCTGCGGTAGCCATGAAAGTTCCTGCAAGCAAAAAAGATGCAAAAAGAAAAAGAAAAACCACAAGAACTCACCTTCTCCACGTAATTTGGGCGAATCACTAGGTGGCAGTGCCGTGCGGCGCGCACTGGCCGCACTGCAGACCGTCGTCACGATTTTTAGAGTCGATGTTACACTCAGCTTTATAAAGAAGGATATACTTTGACACGGGCTTTGTCGAAATTGCAAAAGTTTTGAAACATTTCTGTACACTACTGAATCTGCAGAATTCGAATCTGGACATTGTTATAGATTGTTGTTGGTCCTGTGTTAGTAAACTGTTGTAAGGCGAGATTGCAGATTCAATAAATTCCAAACTTTATAGCATTGTCAGACACAGACAGGTGAGAGCAAAGAAAAGGCAGTCTATGAAATCGTAGTTGGAGAAAGGACGGACTTTGGTTTATTTCACAAAACATGCCAGCTCCCAAAAAGAAAGCACTATTCGAAAGTCATCATTAGATGATGTGAAGTGAATGGCTTATTTAAGCGTTCTATCATTTGCTCAAAATTCACATGAGGCAAGGAGTACTTTTTCTAAATATAATTCTAATCAACTTATGTAATAAACAACTCGTCTCTGCATCAGAACATACTAACTATGATGAAAAACTTAGTACCCGAAAGGAAACTATTTTTAACATTTTTTTGATGAGACTTCCACCCCCTGTAGAAAAATGAGGAACCACCTATGTAGCATCAGAGCCTGGCACGGGTGACAAACGGACCCCTGTGAAACAATTACTTCTTTGCCACTTCAAATTTACGATTTCCCTCCTTGGTGCAGTGACTGCGCAGGTTGTTCGATTAGAGCGCGTTTTCTTCCTATAACACCGCGACTCGTTTGCTAATTCGGAGTCTAGCGAAGCGGAGAGGAAGAGTTTTGTAACCAAAATGTTATTATGTGGCCAATTTTAGATGTAAAACAGATTTATGTAGACTTGAGAAACTTAAAGTGGAAGTTTTGCCTACTTCAGGTGGGCATTAGGTGAGAAAGTGATCATCTAATCCGGGGAAAAAAGTTGGGCACGTTCCCTATTCACATAAATTTTCCAAAGTTTTTCATACTTTGTCGCCTGGTCCTACTGCGCGTATACATACCAAGTTTCGTGCCATATCGTCATTCTCGCGTTGCAAACAAGCCATTTTTCTTGGTACCGGGTATTGTATTTTACAGAAATCCTCGAAGTTAGCTAGACACGGCTCTCAAGCAACTTAATTTTTGCCTATTTTGTAACAATCCGCGCCTGTAAGGACACTGTTATCCTGTACTCATAAAACGGAAGGTCATTGCAGATCTCAGGTACAATCCCCAAACAATGAGATGGACTCTTTCATCACCTTGTCCTCTTGGAGAGATTATCTCTATTCTGTAAGATAATCTTAGCGTAACAGTCTACTTATCAGGATATATCGATAGTACAGTAGTACTTTTAGTGGGGAATTGCTATTTATACTTCTGTAACTGCCTTTACAGCAGCACCATGAGGTCTTCACTAGTCTTCCTTTTCTCTTCTCTACTGATTTCTTCGGCTGTAGCCGCTAAGCTAGGTCAGCAATTATCTTTAAGTTCTATGTATTAGTGATGAATATAATATAATAGTAATATTAGTGATGAAGTCTGATATGAGCATCTACAGGCAAACGCGAAGCGGACCTTCAGAACTCTCAGGAAGCTGGAACTACTTCTGACCATTGCGACTGCGCCCTCGCATGCCCACCAAACAATTGCGCCCTCGAGTGCCCACCGAATCCAGATCCCCAATCGTCATCAGTTAAAGAAACTATACCTCCTGCATTGGGACATGAAGATGCACCGCCAGCACAGCAGGTTGCTGAACAATCAGAAGATGCGAATCTTGGTTTTCTACTAAATTGATCAGGGAGAATGCGATTTGTTCTCTTTGAAAATTCTATCCGTGTAGTCATTTGAGCTTGCATAAAGTTGTTGGAATGTACTCTCCGAAGTCCAGGTGATTGCTGCACAGTGTCGCTGTGAAATCGTAGTGCATTTCAAATTGGGGATAATTGATGTTGAAAATGTTGGGAGCTCTTGCATGTGCTGCGTAATCTCCGCAGGTCGTCTGCCGAAATGCTGTCATTGTTCTTCTTGCGCCAAGCAGAGCCAAAGCGGAACATTACACAAACGATTACGCACTTAGGTGTTCTCGCAGAGCACTCACGGAAGATCAATGTCAGAAATTGTTTTCCATACGTCTCCATCACTCATGCAAGCTATTCGATTTTGGAAACTTGAGCCAGAGCCAGAGCATGCTCTCTACAAGTTGCAAGAACCGCGTCGTTAATAAGATGTATCACCAATTCTATGACTAGGAGACGCGAAATCGCATTGCACACATTGTCTAAACAAGCTTAATCGTGTACTTAGCAGGTGTGTACTTGTCATTTATCTCGTCGAGGTTTATTCACTCTTTGAAAACAGGGAAGACTGAACTCAAACGTGTTAAGACAATGTCCGCAATGCGGTCACACGTCTCGTCATAGAATAGACGATTCGTGATCGCGAGAGTCGGAGTGTTGCGACTAATGCACAAGCATTAAATTTAGTCAATTATCTTACCTCTTTCAAACGCTTTCCTGCTATCAAATGTTAGCTTTCACTTAGCTGAAATCTTATATATAAAGCTGAATGTCTGTTTGTATGTATGTATGTATGTATGTCTGTCTGTCTGTATGTCTGTCTGTGTGTACGTATGTTCCGAATAGAAAATTCCATTTCTGAACCGATCGGGACCAAAACTTGGCACACATACACTTCGGGCCCCGGCGGGTGTCATAGGCTACTTTTCGTCATCGATCGATATCGATTTTTTTGCAAAATTTGAGCTACGGGGATGGGAGTTGGCAGAGGGGGGTAAGTGAGCATGGGGATTCCGAATACAATATTAGTTTTAAAATCGTGCATTACTTTTATCGATTTTATCGATTTTTTGCAAAGTTTGAGCTATGGGGCTGGGATTTGGCACAGGGGGGTAATCGAGATGCTGATCTGCTGATCACCCCCGTGGGGGTGATCAGCATGCTCGATTACACCCCTCTGCCAACTCCCAGCCCCGTAGCTCAAATTTTGCAAAAAATCGATAAAATCGACATCGATCGATAACGAAAAGTGGACTGTGACACCCGCCGGGGCCCGAAGGGTATGTGTGCCAAGTTTGGTCCGGATCGGTTAAGAAATGGAATTTTCTATTCGGAACATACGGCGGAGCCGGGTAAGCCAGCTAGTATTTTCAAAAAGTGGAGGGTTGTGCACAGGGCCCTGCACGCGTTCGTTTGGAGCTTTTTTGGAAACGAAGTCCCCCATGATTTCGCGAAAATTTACGAAGTCCCTCTTGACGTCAAAATCAATTGGAACCCTTATTCATCCAAAATAACAATAAAAAGCGAAAAAACGTTTTTGAGTTATCTAATACAACAAATAAGCGAAAAGAGAACATTTCGAATCGAATAAAGGCTCTCTCATTGGGTATGCTACCATTTTAGTGCTCAGAATGTCGAAAACCTCCTAGACCAACCAAATCTGTGGCCTCAACAATCCGGCGATGCATTTTTCGCCACATAGTTCAAAGGACACCGCATGTGATTGGAGCGCGATATCCCTCAACGTTAGAATTGCACTACTTTTGGCTTAAAAAAGAGGAGAGGCAATGGTTTTATTTGCTCTTTTCACTATATAATAGATTTTTGGCGTTCTAATCGTCCAAATCAAAAAGGTCCAAAACTTATGTGAACTCTCCGATATTTATGTTCCGAAGCAACCCAGTTGGTTTGGTGGTGGTCTAGAAACCAACAAATTCGAACGGATATTAGGACACATAAGTTTTTGAAATTTTTTACATAACATAGTTTGGAGTAAAATTGTATGCACATAGCCCAAATTAGGAGCCATGTGATTGTTTGTGCGCTGTGAACAAGCCATTTGTTTGTTTGAGTCTTGCTTTTGAAATTCGCTTGCCAAAAAACACGTTCAACTCGTAAAACCTGACATGTTTGTCTTTTTTTTCGGTGATTCGACCAGAGCCTTATAAAAACGATATCCCCGTTGCTTCTAACCGCAAAACGAAGTCTAGTTTGACCCCAAACCATCTGTACTGGGCCCTGGTTGTGCAGTGATTTGAGACTTTGTGGAATCCTGCGTGTACAATGACCACAACTCACTGATTCTCGCGATCACGCAGAGCCCTACATAAAGTCGAGAACAAAACCACAATCTCCTTGAAAGGTTCTCTTATACTAGAAGCCCCTTTGGTTGCTATTCCAGACGAAGGCCCACGGCCCATAGCATGAAAGACTACTGTAAATTTCGCACATGATCAAAAGTCAAATTTTCCCATTGCAATTGACACGAAAACGGAAGTGCGAGACAGTCCATGAAATGTTCATTTTCGATATTCATCCATATTGCAACAGCTCAACCTAAACGATTAATCTTACTGCAAATTATAGCATACTTATGCCTACCGGGTTAAAATCTCCAACACTCACAGAAGGTTTGTAACTACGTAGAAGTAGTCCTGAATTGCAGAATCGTTGCAGATCACTTTATTCTGAATCATATGAAGAGAACGTTCGACCTTAGTGTATGCTTGGTGATAGAACAGACTGACTGTAAATGCAAGTTAAACATGGAAAAATGAGATATAGATATACCAGTGCGTCACCTCTGTAGGTTCGCACTGGCTCTACTATCTATGTGCCTTACTCATTCTCGTAAAATCGTGGCACTGGAACTCACCGCGCTGTGCCGACTACCACGAATAAAATGTAAACAACCACTCATTTAGAAAGTCTTTTCACGTGAGATCGGTGATTTCGAGTGCGTGAAACTTTTCGCAGGAAGACAAACGCAAATTTGAATAGGTTTTTGGATTTGTCATGGCTTGATAGTCGCCATAAAGGTAATGATAACTGTGAGCTACATCTCTGTGCGAAAATCTTCTCAAACGCTTGGCTAGAACCTTGGCAAGTTGACCATTTACACAACCAATTCATTTTGGCGCCGTTTTCGTTATGTAGTAAACTTTCGACCACTTTTTCTGGCTAAACTCCATCGCTTGCACATTTGCTTACCAAACTCATCCACGACTCTGCAAAAAGTGGTGATACGGACCGAATTTTGCGGTACAGAAGCCAGGTGGACCCGTTTGGCGCGCAATTTTTAACGGATCCACTCGACGGATTTGCTCGCGCTTTTGTATATTGGACTTTCATGCTGCTAGCATGCGCCGTGCAAAATTTGGGCTCAGAAGGTTGGCTGGAACATGTTCTACGAATTTCGTAACCGACAGACACACAGACACACAAAAAGACGTAAACAACCCTTAGCACGTTATTATAAGTCATGATCTTGCAAACTCGATTACGCTATCATTCTATCAAAGATTTGAAAGGCTATAGAAAGCTATAGCTTCTATACAGCGGAGGCAAGGTAGCTTATTCCAGATTAAAAATTATTTGATGCTATAAAAACTCACGAACCTGAGTAAACTTTTAACAGGGCAGAATTTTGCGCAAAATGATTCAAACGGTAGTGGAATAATGGGGACCGGTATACTCGGAAATTCGACCGACCCATAATGGCACAGTATCTACCACTAAGGCTGGACACAGTTGCTACAAGCCATGGAAGTGATTTGAACGCTTCATAGTAATAAGAAAGTATGTTGTAAGTGGACGCTGCACGAGATCAATCGCGATATGTACCAAGCTCTGAAACAAGCTGGCTCTTACAGTCAAACATGATAGAGAAGACATGGGACCTCTACAACGCTTTCGTGTAGTCAGGGATCCTGCCTATTAAACTGTGGTCGCAATCGAGTAATAGCGTTCGTATGGAACCAGACATTTCCATATTCGAATAGAATTTGAAACCTCGATTATCGGAAACCGGATTTTGATATATACTATTATATATTCGAATGTTTCAAAATTCATTCGAATTCGTAATCGAGTTCAGTATACCACATCGACCTAATTGAACGATTTTATCCGAATAACTAGCCACTTGAGTAATCATTCAAATATTTGATCCATACTCTACCCTCAAGTTCGAATAAAATCATCGATTTTTTGATTCGAATTTTATTCGAAAATCTCAATTTTCGAATTCTGGAATTTGAAAATTGAGATTTTTGATATTTATATTAGGTTGTCACAAATGTTCTCGCCGCATTTTCTAAAAATCATAACTTCCTTGCCACTCGATAGATTTTCTTATTTGACTTTCATTTGAAAGAGAAAACTTTCCTCTTTTACAGCGTTACCTTTGGCATGAATTGGTACTGGAAAGTTCGAGAGCTAAAAGCAATTGAATAAAAATATTAAAAATAGGCATTTAAGCCGACCACAAAAAATTCTGAAGTAATCTCATTTGATAGAAGAAATTATGCTTTTTGCTACAATCCGTTTTCATGAATTAAAACGAGAAAGATCGAAAGTTAGGAGGAAATAAAGAGAATTTTTTTGGTTTTGCAATCTTTAAGCATGCTCAAAAAAGCTTAGAAACGTCACAGAACAGACGTAAAAGTCAAGAGCATGGGTTTTGTAACCTTCTCTTTCTAACTGAGCAGGAATTGCGCCAATCGAGAGCAATTTTGATTTTCGTGAAAAACGCAGACTTCGGACGAAAATCCGGAAATATTACGGAAATCAAATACTCTCGATTAGCACGATTTTTGGTATCAAAGCCCATGTTCGTGACTTTCCTTCTTTTCTGTGACGTGTCTAGGCTCTTTTGAGCATACTCAAAAATTGCAAAACTAGATAAATTTTCTTTATCTGCTTCTAACTCTCGAACTTTTTCGTTCGAATTTATGAAAAAGGTACCACTGTAATATGCAAAATTTTCTCTATCAAATAAAAATACTTCCAGAATTTTTTGTGATCCAGCTTAAAAATGTATAATTTAAATATCCTTTGATTGCTTCTAGCTCTCAAACTTTCTAATAGCAATTCATGCCAAAGGTACCGCTGTAAAGAGAAAGGTTTCCTCTTTCAAATGAAAGTCAAACTAAGAAAATCATCGAGTGGCAAGTATGTTATGATTTTTTGAAAATGCGACGCAAGAACTTTTGGGACAACCTAATATATTCCGATAATTACTCGGTATTCGTTTATACGAAATTTTAGTGTTTTCATTTCATATTCATTCATTCGATGAGAATTCTTGAATTTTCCAAAATTTACTATCATCTACAAGCACACTTATCCGTGAGGTGAACTTATGAATCAGGGTGGGACCTGCTGGGAGGCTTACCTTGCTAATTCAAGGTAATAACGAGCATATCATATACCTATCACTGAAGTAGAGGGAATTTTTCTTACGTAGTTTATCGCTGAAAGATACATAAACAGAAAGAATTGTCGACTCTGGCACGGAACATAGCAATAATACCATCATTTCCTTTGTATGGATAATGCAGATAGACGATATCACCGTAGTTATATGCCTAATGTGCTTTGGAACATAGCTTTTACGAGCTATACTAGCGCAAAATATTACGGCTATATTTATTCATAGTTGTGAAAGATGGTGCAGTCAAATGTGTTACTTCACCCATCTTCCTCTTTTACGGTCATATTCAAAGTCGTAGAATCAAAAATATGACACTTTTATGGAGAAAAAGCTCATATAAACATTGTAACACTTGTGTCTGCACCATATGACTGCCTTGATTGCCTTGTTCTTCATTCTTACTGTGCAAGGTGAGCTCCATTCTAGAAAGCAGAAGTAAATTTTTGAACCTCCATGAGAAGTCCCCATTCCTTGTAGCAGCGCTTGCTTTTGATGACCCATGGAGAGCTGTGGATGAGGAAAACGATGATATGATGGCCGATCCGCTAGGACCGTCATTTGAAAGCGGTTCCGTCATACACAGAACGCCAAAAATTGTGAAGCGCGAAAGGATTACGGTCATCAAACATCATCCTATGCGCGCTGCAGGTAGATACATTTCCACGCGGTTTGATACTTCATTTACTGCCTTTTGTTACAGTTTCTCGACATTTTTTCAAAGACATACCGTACATGTTGCACAACGAAGATCTAACGGATGGACTGGCAAGAAAAAAGAGATCAGTTCAGCAAAACTGAGGAATGCAGTGATTGTATTGCGAACTTTGAAAGAAATAAATGCTTCTGATTATATGTTCTGATGCATAAAGTGCACCACATCAGGCTTGAAGTTGATTTTCTAGCCAGGAGAGCTTCCTAAGGACCACCCAGCTATGTAGGGTCAAAAATGATATATCGAGCGTTTGATGTGTAATAGCTCTCTTGTATAAAAAGCTTTGCTTTCCCTCAAAAATTAATTGCATACCTACGATAGTTTCCAGATGTGCCCCAAAAGTGAATATCGTTTGGACTCGTTCCCAAACTAAGAAAACTCCCTAAATATGAGAAAATGGTTGAGTGCTCAATCGATAAAGAACTTTGAAGAAAAAAACGAAATGGTTGCGTGCTCCCTCCAAGAAAAGTTTTGAAAGGAAGCATTTCTGAAAGGAAGAGTAAGCTCGGTGACCTTGTCTGTGTCAAAGACAAACGCAAGATCTATCTACGAAAAATCAACATGGAAAGAGCTAAATTGAAGCGAAAATGAAAGGACAAAGAAAATTATTTCTAGAGTTTTCTCGTTCTGATAAGTGAAGCTTTGCGGTATTGCGAACGCATAAGTAGATGTCAAGAGCTACAAGGTGATATCTATTGGCTGGGAGTAAGTTTGAAATGACGGTAGCGAGGTAGCGCGCTACAACTGGAGGCGCAGACTAGCAAAGGAAAAACAGCAGAAACTGTATGGCTTTGCTTGTGGTCTTAAACTCCAGCGAGTTCTTAACGGAACCATTTGATCTTATACATCATTCTGATCGCTACGATATACATCATTATCGCTCTTATACATTATTCTGATCGCTTTTTTAGATTCTACGGCATTTTCTCGGCACCGCAAGCACGCTATATTAAGCGGAGAAGTACTCAATGTAGCTTATGGTTACGTTAAAGAAACCAGTGGTCGTATTTATCAACGAACCCCGAGGGTTAAACTTACCCCATTGTTACTTTAACCCTCAGGGTTCATTGGCCGTATTCATCAACCATAGGGTAGGGTTTATACGACGGAACGCAATTCACCCGTATCGATCAACGAACCTGTGGCCGCATCAACGAACCCTGAGGGTTAAACTAACCCTGGAGGGTTAAGGCGTCATGTAGCTGTGATGTGAGTTTGCACGCGTGCGCTGTGCAAACTCACATCACAGAATGCCTAAGTACGTGCTGAGTTATACTCAATTACACTTTACACCTCTATTCTTTCACTGTTATAGTAGTATCACCAACGAATAAGCTTCTAACAGTAGTATTTATAATACATCTCTAGCATATCTATGCAGCATCCAATCTTACAGCGTGAGTTCATTTTCATGTGTGCAATTGTGCCATGTAAGTTTTACTTTTGCGCAGTTCGTTTTATACCGGGCTTGTGCTACTCTTTTGAGGGTCAATGCGTGTTATCATAAAGGGGTTCTTCTGTTTTGGCACTTGTCAGACTGGAATGCGCAACCATTTTTCCTCGTCGCATTCATTTGTCACCAAGCTAGAACTCTTTTTCTCGCGAAGTCAGTGTTTCATGTACTTCGAATCTGAACATAAAACGAAGTCGAAACTAAATACTATAACAACAACTAACACTAAACATTATAATACTCTTTGATCGTTTTTCATAAAACTATTAGATGCGAGTAAACGTTTGTATGAAGTGTTATGGTAGAGTTAACCTGCTCTAAGCTAGGGTTGAATTAACCCTGATGAATAACGTAAGTTTTACCCTCCAGGGTTAGTTTAACACTCAGGGTTCGTTAATGAATACGGCCACAGCAGAGCGATTATCGAGAGATGGCCGCGAGTTTACAACAAAATTTGAGCTTTACTGAACTCAAATCTCTGCCATCTGAATCCGACTTCCGTAGCAGACACAAAGATCAAATTCTTTGACAAGTATTATAATGGCTAATTGCCCTGATTAGATATACAATACCGCTCACAGAATGTGCAAAATTTCCGTGAATGTCGCAGAATTCCGGGAATTCCAGGAATTTCGCGACATTCCAGGAATTTCGCGACATTCCAGGAATTTCGCGACATTCCAGGAATTTCGCGACATTCCAGGAATTTCGCGACATTCCAGGAATTTCGCGAAATTCATGTAAATCACGCAAATTACGCAGGGCCATAACTTCTTTACGATTGAGTATATTCAAAATCCAAAAACAGCATTGTATTCAGCTCGTTAAGACGAATCTTTTGCTGTACAGATTGTCTCCAATATCCTGTTTTCAAAAACCTCAAATTTGCATGCGGATGCCTTTTCGTATGGGTGTAACGCAATCAGCATCATACATGGAAGACTGCGGTTTGCACCGTTCGATAGTACTCTTTAAGTAGATTATCCTGCGCTAAACGGCAGCCGAAGACTCTCTTTCAAAAGAGATAGAAGAGCTAATAAACTCTGGAAAAATCAAACTGCTTCAAGTTCTACTGGCCGTAACTTCCTTTAGAATGAACATCTTCGGAATCCGAAAGCAGCATTGTGTTCAGCTCGTCGAGGCGAATCTTTTGGTATACAGCATGTCCTTGAAATTCCGTTCCCAATTTTTTCAAAATTTTCTGCGCGCGTATATTCGCAAGGATGCAACGCAGCGCACATCAAACATAAAAGGTTCCAATAAGTATTGTTGGATTGTACTGTTTCCGCAGATTATATAGCGCTGAAAAGCCACTGAAGTATCTTTTTCTAAAAAGATAGAAGGGCTGGTGAATTCTGGAAAAATCTTGTTGTTTCAAATTTTGCCCACCGTAACTCTAAATTGAGAAGCTCTCCTGTCAAGCAAATGTGATTTTCGTAATCAGCAGGTTAGATAACCTCTATCAGCAAGTTTTCGAAGAAATTCGGATATTTGATTTTTTTCTCGTTTACGCCCTGACGCTCGCCGGTGGATTTTGGTCAAAATGTCGATAATCTTGAATTGTAAGGAAACTTCGCTCAAAGAGGTTTTCGAACACGCTGTTTACGAAAATCGTCTTTTGAGCGAAGTACAGAGTTTTCTAGCAGAGATATGGTGAGTGAACTTTAGCCAAACCGCGATACTTCGTAGATTCGCCTGCATTTTTCGAGCACCTCTTGGAAAATCTGCTTGCTTGCCTCTACAAGTTGAATTCACTAGAAAGCGTGCTATTGAACGGTGCATGCACCTGACTTCAATTTTTAGCAATCGCCGAGTTACGGGCCTACGAAATCACGTCCTCATGAGTTTTGCCTGAAATGTAAAGATCGCCTGCTTCGTGGAATTTCCACCTAAGGATCCTTCGAGTGAACATAAAATTCGCGAACAGCGTGTCTTACAACCACTTGGGTGGAAGTTCCACGAAGCAGGCGATCTTAGTACTCTGCGTTGATACCACTGCTT
>CATQJL010000316.1:3987029-4019143 GCA_958299035.1 Cylicocyclus nassatus
AAGCAGTGGTATCAACGCAGAGTACTATTTCCACCTAAGGATCCTTCGAGTGAACATAAAATTCGCGAACAGCGTGTCTTACAACCACTTGGGTGGAAGTTCCACGAAGCAGGCGATCTTTACATTTCAGGCAAGACTCATGAGGACGTGATTTCGTAGGCCCCTAACTCGGCGAATGCTACAGATTGAAGCCGTATGCATGCACCGTTTAATAGCACGCTTTCTAGTGAATTCAACTTGTAGAGGCAAGCAAGCAGATTTTCCAAGGTGCTCGAAAAATGCAGGCGAATCTACGAAGTATCGCGGTTTGGCTAAAGTTCACTCACCATATCTCTGCTAGAAAACTCTGTACTTCGCTCAAAAGACGATTTTCGTAAACAGCGTGTTCGAAAACCTCTTTGAGCGAAGTTTCCTTACAATTCAAGATTATCGACATTTTGACCAAAATCCACCGGCGAGCGTCAGGGCGTAAACGAGAAAAAAATCAAATATCCGAATTTCTTCGAAAACTTGCTGATAGAGGTTATCTAACCTGCTGAAAGCAGTGGTATCAACGCAGAGTACTGAGAGCTTCTCAATTTAGAGTTACGGTGGGCAAAATTTGAAACAACAAGATTTTTCCAGAATTCACCAGCCCTTCTATCTTTTTAGAAAAAGATACTTCAGTGGCTTTTCAGCGCTATATAATCTGCGGAAACAGTACAATCCAACAATACTTATTGGAACCTTTTATGTTTGATGTGCGCTGCGTTGCATCCTTGCGAATATACGCGCGCAGAAAATTTTGAAAAAATTGGGAACGGAATTTCAAGGACATGCTGTATACCAAAAGATTCGCCTCGACGAGCTGAACACAATGCTGCTTTCGGATTCCGAAGATGTTCATTCTAAAGGAAGTTACGGCCAGTAGAACTTGAAGCAGTTTGATTTTTCCAGAGTTTATTAGCTCTTCTATCTCTTTTGAAAGAGAGTCTTCGGCTGCCGTTTAGCACAGGATAATCTACTTAAAGAGTACTATCGAACGGTGCAAACCGCAGTCTTCCATGTATGATGCTGATTGCGTTACACCCATACGAAAAGGCATCCGCATGCAAATTTGAGGTTTTTGAAAACAGGATATTGGAGACAATCTGTACAGCAAAAGATTCGTCTTAACGAGCTGAATACAATGCTGTTTTTGGATTTTGAATATACTCAATCGTAAAGAAGTTATGGCCCTGCGTAATTTGCGTGATTTACATGAATTTCGCGAAATTCCTGGAATGTCGCGAAATTCCTGGAATGTCGCGAAATTCCTGGAATGTCGCGAAATTCCTGGAATGTCGCGAAATTCCCGGAATTCTGCGACATTCACGGAAATTTTGCACATTCTGTGAGCGGTATTGTACAATGAAGTTTTTGGAGGTGAATTTAGCATTAAGGGCTACTGTAAAATCCAAAGATGTTCAGAAGCACTGTGTTGTTGCACTCGCGATGAAAATAAGAGTGCGATTGTTTGTAGAAATTTCTCTCTCAGCACTTTGACACTTGTCAAAGTTAGCGGTACGTCGAACAATCCCACTGTGCAAAAAGCCAGCACACTGAGATATTGACCTATCATCGTATACCCATCGTGAGCATGATTAAGAAGCCCCTACCCAAGCATAATGATTGTTTTCTCAATTAGCATCATGACTTATAAAAAACTGCTTAATCTGTGGCTGTGTCGAGTTTGTCCGTTACGAAAATACAGTGGGGAATGATTTACAAAGTATGGAGGGGTCACATAACAAGGGAGGTTCATTTTCATGGAATTACTTGGTGGTCACTCAACTCAAGAATGGAAAATCCAGTAGCACAATGTAAGTTTTCCCGACCGTTCCATATTGACCAGTGCAAGCCTCTGCGAAGCGGAGGTACTACTGGTTTTGAATAACCCTGTTCACCAGAATCTAGCTCATTGTGTGGTCTTCAAACACTGGGTCGCCTATATGAAATGGTCATTTTCAAACACGATCAACTTTAGCTTCGAAATGAGTAAGCTACCTCCTTTTGCACTCATCTGAAAGCTCTTATTTCGCTCAATTTAGCATTTCAATTTGACGCCAATAATGAAGGGAAGCACGGTCCAAGATTTCGTCTATCGCAGTTTTCGCTTCCAATGGTTGTGATTTCAGCAATTGTCACTCAGAAAAATGAAGCGGATAAGCAGACATTCCTATGAAATCTACGAGATTAGACCTATCGAATAACACTCTCGAAAATTCTCCGTGACAAGGTTCTTGGTGTGCGGTAAAACGCAGAAAAGGTGTGATAGTCATAGTCTTATACCCTGGCCAATGGATTTTGTCATCGAGAAAGTTTGAGTATGATTTATATATAGTTCACTAGCTCAAATTCATAGTATTGACAGGACTGTTTTGAGCTTTATCCGCCTTCACTCATCTGGATAACGATAGTGAAAACCACCTGGAAATGAACACTGCAAACGACATTCTAACTGGCTCCTAGCTCATCGTCTGACGGCCATTAAAAGCAGGCTTTTCAATATAGATCAATCAAGAGAAGCGCTTTGAACTGAGTGCAAAAATTAGCTAACATATTTCTGAAACAAATTGATTATATTTGAAAATGATCGTTTATGTTAACCAATATTCGGAAGTCTTAGCATTTTTTATTACAAAATCTGGTCAACAGGGGTGAATTGACATGCTCGTTACGAAAACACTTGAAATGTTTGATAAAATATATTTCTTGTGCTTAGGGCAGGGATATAGCAACTGGTACGGGTCTTTGAGAGACAACTTAGGAGGGGAGGAAGTTTGAATTTTGCGGGAGTGTAGCAAATCTCTTGCTCATCCCTTGCGAACGGGTAATTTGTAGGGGGCTCGTTAACACAAATGATCCAAGTACAATAATTCACGCTCGGTACCCATCAATCTCGTTAAGATAATCCCGGACGCAAGTTTTGTAATCATGACTAACAATAACGGGCTAAAGGGCTGTTGTTTCTGTGTGTCTGCCTGTCTGTCTGTCCCTTACGAACTTCGTAGAACGTATTTCAGCCAACGTCCTGAGCTTAAATTTTGCATGCTATCACTCCATTTGGCTTCTGGCCAGCAAAATTGAGTAGTAAAGGATATTCGTCGACGACTGCCCCCAACTAGTGCAATTACACCACCGTACGTGTGCTTTTTGGAGACTTTCCAGCTTGACAATAGGACAGGACAGGACAGGGGAAGGACATGGATGCTGCGAGCTACCAAGTCCCCACGCGCTGCAGCGTACTGTCAAGCTGGAAAGGCCCCAATAAGGCATGCCCAAGGTGGTGTAATTCACAAGTCGGGGCAGTCGTCAACGAATATCCTTTAGTACCAATTTTTGCAATTTATGGATATGTTTGACATGTTAATGTGGAAACCATGGACTTTAACCCCAAAAAGGTGATCAAAAGTACATTACTTTATAGAATGGCGACAAAAAATGTTGGTTCTGTAAAGAGAATTTGCTAAGATTTCGCTTGAGCATCTGAGAAGATTTTTGCACAGAGATAGTGATCACTGTCCTTACTGCGACTAGCAAGTCATAGAAGATTCAAAAACCGATTGCAATTTGCATTTGATCTTCTGCGAAAGAAGAGGTGAAGCAACATAATAAAGCACAACTGCCGACTGATTATGGGTATTTCGAAATCATTTCTACCTTTCTTAGGCCTCGGCGAGAGTTCACGCGATTTCATCGTCGCGATTCGTCGCGACAAGACAACTGTAACAACATCGTTGCATGCTGATCCTCTTGCAGTCCGGTTGTGATAGTTTTCCGACACGACCAGTCGTGACTAACTATTACAACCGAAATACAAGAAGATCGGCAAACAATGAACTCGTAACAGTTGTATCGTCGCGATGAATCGCGACGATGGAATCGCGTGAACTCTGCCCAAGACCTTAAGCGATGGAAGATTTCTTAAATACTCGAGAACGTAAAAATCTTGAAAAAATCTTCATACTCGCGAAAAGATTCTGACGTGATTTGACATGGGATGCGTTGTGAACAGAGATCCACAGCAGGGAAAAACTATAGAATTTTGAGGCCACTTTCTGTAAGATGCTAGATTGTGTTCTTATCTTGCGATTCGTGTGGAATTTACCAAGAGAACTTGGACATCACATGAATTTTTTGAGCTTTCTGATTCTTTTCTGAGCTTTATTCTATTACTTTTTCCGCAACATCG
Source organism: Cylicocyclus nassatus (assembly GCA_958299035.1). Taxonomy (NCBI): domain Eukaryota; kingdom Metazoa; phylum Nematoda; class Chromadorea; order Rhabditida; family Strongylidae; genus Cylicocyclus; species Cylicocyclus nassatus. Next base: position 3,991,243 of record CATQJL010000316.1, read on the forward strand.
CCAAGGTTCAAGAGACAAGAACGCTTTTGTAAAGTCATAGTTTCACAATCATGCATCTGGCCTAGCAAAGCATTACTTCTTAAGTCAGAAGTACAAATTATATTAGGTCGTTCCGAAAGTAATGTCGCTTTTTCAAATGAACTCCACATTTCGTGAAATCAAGATTTTCAAGAGGTCTTAGAAGGATTCGATGCAGCATTTCATCCTCTTTTTTATGGTTCTAATTTCATTGCATAATATTCAATCAGCTCTCTAAAATTACCAAAATCTGCGACTCATGCTCTTTGCCATGGTCAAGTTCGGCTATTTTTTTAAATTTTTGTACCTATTCTCCGAAGAAGTACAAGTGACAGGTAAATAGAGCAGACCCTATAGGACACAAGGTTATTTTCTTTTCCTTAGCTTACTTCTTAGAGTTCCTGGAATCAATTTTTTCAACGCCATCAGATTCTATATCTGGTCAACTCAAACCTCACAGAACAACAACCGGCAATCAACTCGGTTGTCATTCGAAGCAGCTTTTTCTCCTCTTTCTACCTGTTTGTTTTTGTTTCCGATTCATCAAGTTTTCCGGAATAAAATCATCATAATTTGAGTTTTTCAGGGCGCTCCAGGCTGTCCCCGGACATTTCGAAAGTTGCTAATGTGAAGCGGTGAATGTTCATTTGGTTTGTAAAATTAGTGTCAAACCATGATCCATCTTTGCAAGTTTCAAAATCGAAGATTTATTGGTGTTTGATGCATTTGTGTCTGAGGAGAGATTTTTTGAGAGGTTATTGAATTTTGTGCAGTGGTTATATAACCATTAGAAAGAGTATGAAATGCTGCATCAAATGCTAAAAGAATCTCTTACACATCTTTGTTCCACGAGTTGTGGGTACGTTTAAAAAAGCGACATTACTTTCGGAACGATTAATATAATCCGAGGAATATGCTACTGCAAAGAAAAACTTTTCATTTGCCGCTAAGATTCACGCAAGACATGCTCCAAATACCCAGCTACTGTCATTTTCACATTATGGACGCTGCATCTACAAACATATGTCACCGAGGTTGCATTAGCACTATAAATCTTATGATGGATTATCGTTGAAGACTTCAGCTTTATGCAAAACGCTCAATAATATTCGTGTTTAGGGATTTGTACGATTAGTAAGAATTTTTTACTTTAGTCAACCGTAATCAAAGGTTAATGCATTAGTATGGAACTACGACTCAAAGAGATTGGCTACAGTAACGCAAAATATAGCGAAATTAGTATTCATAGACGTGAAAAATGGTGTTATCAAATGTGGTACTTCATACATTTTGGCCTTTTACGGTCATATTCAAAGTCATAAACTTGAAAACTGCGACTTTTATGGAGAAAAAGCTCATATAAGCGCTGCATTCGCATTTGTTTGCACCATATGATCGCAACTCCCCTAATCGTCGTGTTCTTCGTCTTCGCTGTGCAAGGTGAGTTGCAGTGTTGCAAGTGTAAGAAGAAGTAAAGTTCTCTTTGTAAATTTAATTGTTGCGTAATCATTCACTTCTAGCAACGTTTACCTTTGCCAACCCATGGAGTATCGTGAATGAAGAAAATGATGTTATGATGGCCAATCCGTTAGGATCACCATCTGCCAGAGGTTCCGCCATAATCCGCAAGCCTAAGACCAAGTACCGGGTCATAAAACACCGCCCTGTTTATGCTGCAGGTACATCTCCACTCATCCTGCCACTTGCCAGTACTTGCCTTTTATAGCAGCTCCTCGCTCTCGCTCCCTCAAACGCACCTCGCACATAATTAACAACAAAGATTTGGTCGAAGGAATGGCATGAAAGAAATCACTCCCTACAGGACTGCTCCAAATGGAGTGAGCTTGATTTATATGCAGTGTGCTTTGAGAAGTAAAGTATTCAATCGCATAGTTTGAAGCAAAAGATGTATTCAACCAAATTAAAAGTTCGTTTCTTTAACCAACACTGCTTCTAGGGATGACCACTCATTGCGAGACTCAAAACAAACAGAACGGTTTCAAATTGAACTAATATTAGATCGTTTCATAAGTTAGTAGAGTTCTCACAAACTAAAGAAATGACAGTTTTCAAAAAAAAAACATTCAATAATGTATGTTCCATTGTTGCACCAACCATCGGCCACCTTCCCGTCATATTTTCAGTCAAATTTTGCAACAGCTCAGGAAGTCTGGCCCCAAAATACTCGTCCAACCAGCGCTAATAGTCGTCTCCAGAATCGGAGCAAACGCCGTTCATATGACTTCCGATAGTCCAGGGCAGACGATAGCCCTTAGCCCTCCAGAGCGGGATCTCAGCAGCACACTGGATGCCACTGTACCTTCCGGTCAAGTCTTGCAGGACACTGAAGACATTTGTCGTATGAAACCATATTTTGTCATGCAGAAAAACCCGCTGAACCTGTCTTTTGGGCCTTTTCTGCAGTATTCTATTCAGACGGCACAGTTAGGTTGCGCAGAGTTGGTCGACCGTTTTGACAAGCAATTTCCAGTGCAGAACTTTCTGCCCGTCTCACTATAAGTCTTGTCCAAGGGGCACCCTATTCATCACCTTCCGAAGCCATTTGACCCCTTCAATGTCTCACGCAAACTTGCGAACACCAATCTTCGTGAGCGGTGAAGAACCCATACATATGCGCTTCTTTTTATAAGAAAAAATGCGCAGATGTCGAAAATGCTCGTTTGGGCTTTGAGACTTCCATCTTTGGAGTGAAGAAATTGTAGTAGATGTTTTTGTTGAAGCAATAAGTTCACTTGAAAGAGCATGCCCAGCTTTTTTTGATGATATGCGCATCTTGCTGCAAATCGACTGCTCAGAGAAATGAGGAGAGAATGAAAACTCTACAAAAGAAAAGTACGATAAAATCACCTCAGAAACCGCAATGTCTTGCTCTTTTTCGAAGACTAGAAACAAATTTGAAAGGCACGTGCAAGTCATTTTATTCGCAATGGGAATGACGTGTAGGGTTGATCTGGCAGCTAAAACATGAAAGAAAAGTACGAAAGGTCGACAGTATCAAGAATGGTGCAAGTAGTCTCAAAGCCCAAACGAGCATTTTCGACATCTGCGCATTTTTTTCTTATAAAAAGAAGCGCATATGTATGGGTTCTTCACCGCTCACGAAGATTGGTGTTCGCAAGTTTGCGTGAGACATTGAAGGGGTCAAATGGCTTCGGAAGGTGATGAATAGGGTGCCCCTTGGACAAGACTTATAGTGGGACGGGCAGAAAGTTCTGCACTGGAAATTGTCAAAACGGTCGACCAACTCTGCGCAACCTAACTGTGCCGTCTGAAGAGAATACTGCAGAAAAGGCCCAAAAGACAGGTTCAGCGGGTTTTTCTGCATGACAAAATATGGTTTCATACGACAAATGTCTTCAGTGTCCTGCAAGACTTGACCGGAAGGTACAGTGGCATCCAGTGTGCTGCTGAGATCCCGCTCTGGAGGGCTAAGGGCTATCGTCTGCCCTGGACTATCGGAAGTCATATGAACGGCGTTTGCTCCGATTCTGGAGACGACTATTAGCGCTGGTTGGACGAGTATTTTGGGGCCAGACTTCCTGAGCTGTTGCAAAATTTGACTGAAAATATGACGGGAAGGTGGCCGATGGTTGGTGCAACAATGGAACATACATTATTGAATGTTTTTTTTGAAAACTGTCATTTCTTTGGTTTGTGAGAACTCTACTAACTTATGAAACGATCTAATATTAGTTCAATTTGAAACCGTTCTGTTTGTTTTGAGTCTCGCAATGAGTGGTCATCCCTAGAAGCAGTGTTGGTTAAAGAAACGAACTTTTAATTTGGTTGAATACATCTTTTGCTTCAAACTATGCGATTGAATACTTTACTTCTCAAAGCACACTGCATATAAATCAAGCTCACTCCTCTGGAGCAGTCTCGTAGGGAGTGATTTCTTTCATGCCATTCCTTCGACCAAATCTTTGTTGTCAATTATGTGCGAGGTGCGTTTGAGGGAGCGAGAGCGAGGAGCTGCTATAAAAGGCAAGTACTGGCAAGTGGCAGGATGAGTGGAGATGTACCTGCAGCATAAACAGGGCGGTGTTTTATGACCCGGTACTTGGTCTTAGGCTTGCGGATCATGGCGGAACCTCTGGCAGATGGTGATCCTAACGGATTGGCCATCATAACATCATTTTCTTCATTCACGATCTTCCATCGGCCGGCAAAGGTAAACGCTGCTAGAAGTAAATGATTACGCAACAATTTAATCTACAAAGAGAACTTTACTTCTTCTTATACCTGCAACGCTGCAACTCACCTTGCACAGCGAAAATGAAGAATAGGACGAGTAAAGATTTTGCAGTCATCTAATGCAAAGGAGTGCGAATGCAGCGCTTATATGAGCTTTTTCTCCATAAAAGTTGCATTTTTCAAAATTTATGACTTCGAATATGACCATAAAAGGCCAAAATGTATGAAGTACCACATTTGATAACACCATTTTTTACGTCTATGAATACTAATTTTGCTACATTCGCGTTACTGTAGCGTATCTCTTTGAGTCATGGTTTCATACTAATGCAAATACGCCTTTGAATACGGTTGACCAAAGTGGAAAATTCTTCTACCAAATGTACGAATTCCCAAATCTAAAAGTAAATATAATTGAGCATTTTGCAAAAACATCTTGAGATTCAAAGTGCTTGTGCACGTAATCTCGGTCGCATATGTCCGTAGTTTCAACGTCCATACTGTGAAAGTAACAGCAATATTGCTGAGTATTTGTGACATGTCTTTCATTGATCTCGATGGCAGATTGAAAAAAATTCTCTTCGGTATATGTCTTAGATTAATAATCGTAATTAACTCAAGAAATAATGCTTTGCTAAGCCGGATGCATGTTGAAACTATGACTATACATAAGCGTTCTTGACCGAACCTTGACATTGTTGCGGAAAAAGTACTGTCCCTAAGGATGAAGTTCGAAAAAATGGTGCGACCTCCAGGTTTTCTTGGTAATTTCGACATGTATCGCTAGCTATGAATACATATGTTCTAGAGCACTTTTTGTAAAATGCTAAAACATATATATATATGTTTTAGCATTTTACAAAAAGTGCTCTAGATTCCTATACGCATCCCATATCGGTAAGAAATGCTTGCTTTATTGCTCCAATAAAGAAGTATGAATAAAAACGCACTTCGAAGCTTTTCATCAGATATCACCACGATTGGAAGTAAGCTCTGCGACAATGTCTACATTACAAACATAAGCAAGATCTATCGAAGGCCAAAAAACCGCGTGAAAAGAAATGAACTGAAAAAAGGAGAGATTTTCGAAAACAGGGTTTTCTCAGATTTTTCGTTGAAAAAAGCCTCGGCGTAAGATTTGAGCACAGTCGTCTCTATTGAGCTCCAATAGCATGAATGTTTGAAACACGGTTGTAAACTAAAAAAGAAGTTAATTGGAAGCTCTGAATTTTATGGAAATTGACACAAAACCTTCTTTTCTTCACAAAAATAAAAAACGCATTCGGTTTTGCTTGACGCTTTTGAGATATTAGATACTTATACTTGCTTCATTCGCATTTATACCGATCTAATAATGATCTTAACATCCGGGGCTTCGCCGCAAATGACTTCTGTTTTTCTCTTGTGTCGCATAAAAAGGTCATTAGAGTACATGGTTCTATGTTTTGAAACTATGCTTGTTAGGATCGACGCAAAATTCCTGCAAAGTGTTGCCGCGCGACATTGACCAGCCCAAGAGCTAGCCCCAACACCTCTGACGAGGTGTTACTCATAGGCAATGTCCCGGCAGATTCAAGTCTGGCGATATATAGGTATGGTGGGATTCCTGGTCACCAAACTGACCTTCGGGGCCAACCTGGCTGCATGAGGTTATCTCTGCCCCGAGAAAACTGCCCTCGAACCGGCAAGCGTTAGGACGACTCCGCTTATCCATTCCGCAAGACCACAACGGCCGCCCCTCCACTGCTCATGCCGATCATGCGAAAATTACGGATGACAGATTTTTGCGCTAAGGCCCCTCAACTTTCCAGATAACTCTCGTCTAAGATTCTTTTTTAGAGTGTAAGCGCCCTGATAACGGTGGTTTTAATTGATTTAGAGATCTGATTCGGGTTCCACATGACGAGAAGGCCCAAAATATGCAAAAAGATATAAATGCAAAATTTGCCAGGCCCTGCCTTCAGGGCCTCGACCCATAAATTTGCCCCCAACCCCCCCCCCCCTACTCTGGCGCGGTGCCATTTTAGCATAGTAGAGCTTTAGAGGGTCACAATATCCGAGCGCGGCGAGGCGGGCGCTGCTGCTGCAGTCTTCTTCCATCCACGCTCGAACTCAATTCCTCCAAGACACAACTGATCATTCAGAGAATAAACCATACATCTCATTAAAAATTCATGCCAAAACATGTCACTGTATATATGAACGTTGTAGAGAGATATAGAGTGAAGTATAAAATTTTCTTTCCTGCTGGCAAGCGGCTGCTCAACTTCGGATGTCTGATGTCTCACGGAAGAAGGCATAATAAGAAATGTGAGTCTAATCATCTGATGCAACCTCATCAGGGGCGGTATGCATCAATCTCCCGCCCGGGTAGGGGTTCCCGCCGGGTCGTTACCCGACCGGGCGCGGGCGGCCGCACCTGCGCCGCATCATTTTGGGATGTTACTCGAGCAAGAACCCGGTCTTTTTGAGAGCAATGGGATGCATGCTGAAGTGTGTCAGAAGGGGCACTGCATGCCGCATATGCAATGCCCCTTCTGACACATTCTGAGAGTGCTCCGTTCATGAGTTTCATTGCATTTTTTTCTGCTTGAACTCAATGCGCATATGTTCTTTTCTCTTTTCCAACTTGAGAAGCATTCATATATTTTAAAAACTTCTAGGTTTGAACAGTAGAACTTCATCAGCACATCACTAAGCATGGATTTTTTGCACTATTTGACACATAAGACTTCTTGCGCTCTTTTCATAAGTTTTGCTACCAACAAAATGTTGTTAGTTTAACCTACCTCTAAATAATGCATTCAACGATCTCTAGTGAACTGCTGCTAGCGTCCCATGTTCCAGTAAAAGATGACAGTTTCAAATGTGAATTGCAGGTCATACTCACGAGGGAAGTACTTTTGCTGGCCGTGGCTGTTTGATATGAGATGCGCATCATCTGAAGCAGCTTCGAACGCTGATTTCAAATCTGCTTTCCATTTCTGCGGAACGCTCTTCTGAAGAAAGTTATGGAGGCCTGAACATCCTATTTTGGGGGGGCGCTCCTTGAGTTTAAGGGCGCTGCTATGTGCGTTGGTGGTGCAGTAGTGTAATGACTACTTGCTGACATTGAATGCGAGAGGTTGATGATTCAAATCTGGTGGAGAGCGAGCCATTTTGCATTTTGAATGTAATTTTAAAAGACTCTAAATCGTCTGCACACACTTACTGTAATGCCTTAGCACAAACAGGAGAGAACATCTTTTCGATGACAGTGTGCATTTTTTGAGCTTTATGTGGTGGCAAACGTGCTAGGCCATGTTTGGTCCTGTTTTACTGGTAAGGAAGTCAAATAGAATTTCAGACTCTCATTACAAGCAGCTTTGCCAGAAAATTCTTTTTTAGGTCACTTATGCCAAAGGCAATACAGTAAGTTTCTGCAGGCGATTTAGAGTGCTTTCAAACTCACATTCAATAAGCAAAATAGTTCGCTCCCCACTAGATTCGAATCATCAACTTCTCGCTCTCAATGTCAGCAACTAACCACTACATTACTGCACCACCAATGCACATAGCAGCGGCCTCAAGCTCAAGGAGTGCCCCCAAAATAGAATGTTCAGGCCTCTATAACTCTCTTCAGAAGAGCGTTCCGCAGAAATGGAAAGCAGATTTGAAATTAGCGTTCGAAGCTGTTTCAGATGATATGCATCTCATATCAAAAGGCCACTGCCACTGATAGTACTTCCTTGTCAGACAACTGTTGCAGCGGCCCGGTCGCCCAACTGGGCTTCGCCGTTTAGCCGCGGCACCTATATGTCAACCTTAGATGCATCAGGCCCAGCAGCGGCCCACAGTTTTGAGCTGGCGACCAGCGCACATAGTTGATGCCATGCTGACGGTGGCCTGCACGCCTATATAGGCTCATAATTTCACTGGCGGCCCGCGCTCCCAGACATGCGCTGCAGTAATTAGCAGCGACCAGCTCATCCATATAAATTTTTGTAAGCGTAAAATATAAAAAGCTACTGCGCAAAGAGATTGGGGCGCGACTGTTGACAACGGGTAGGCAGTACCCGATCTTACGAGCTGGGGCGCTGCTGCCCGTCCGGGTTGGCGCCCGCGATCATACATCACGGTTTTATTGAAAATGATCGCCCGCTTTCAAAACGGGAGATTGATGCATACCGCTTGACCTACTCTAGGGAGATGTGGCAGCTTATATAGAGATTTTGACAGCGGGAAAAGACCAATGTTTCAAGTAATGCAAATTCAATAATGTTTTCCAATGGCTGCGGTGTTCCCCACCTTGCACGATCAGGGGCCTGTAGTGCTATAGCACCTAGTTGCATCTCAGAAAAAGATGATGTTTTAGTACTGATAAGCAGACAACTGGAGAAGAGAAAAGACCTCATAAGATTGTTGTTTCGAGCTTGCGGAGATCGCACAGTTGGTGTACGGTTTTTAAGTAAAGAGCGTCTTGAAGATAACGAACTCGAAAATGTGTGAGTACCTTCAGCCTATGTGCTTTAATTGCAGACGAAAACGAAAATCCAAAACTTCTCGAATTTACAGTAGCAGTTAGGCAAGCTTTACCTGTATCACGGCTCCCGTTAATGGTCGTGCGAAGAGGAACAACAAAAATTCATTCGTCTCTGCGAGACCTCGTACGTCACCATAGACACAAGAGATGAAGTCCATAAGAGGCCTTGATAAGCATATCTGACCATAAGATCAGAGTTCCTGGTGTTTCGCTAATGGCATTGAGAGTAAATTCAATCCGTCACAACTACAGTACACGTTGTCGTCAAAGAACATCGCTGGCCCAGATTAAGCTTCTTCTAATTGCCGTACACCCAGCACCCCCCCCCCCCCCTCTTGGACTCTGATCCAGGACTCATATCCACGAAAGTCCATAATGTGTGCTGGGGCTAAGCCCATTTTTGACCTTCTTGCATATTTTTGATTGCGATTTTTTGAGAATATGTTCCCTAGCCCATTTTAAGATACTAAGCGAACGGAGAAAGTTTTATCTTCTTTAGGAGGGCCAGAAAACTATCCTTTCCAAACAGTCTTGAAATGCTTTGAAAATCATAGAAAAATTTTTTTTCGTAGACAGTTGAGACAGACAGACAGACAGACACAAAGACGGCAATTCAAAATTCGCGATTTTGAGTTTGGTAGCAAGAAGTACTGAAGTACCGCTAGCAAGTCAGAAAATTCTGTGAAAAATTTCCTACTAGCTATAGTCTATACATTAGTCACTTCTTGCTCTCGTATGGAAATATAAATAAAAATCACGGTTTACCAAGATTAAACAAGTCATTTTATAGAAAAAATCTTCTCGATACGTCATTTTGTCACCGAAAACACTTTTCAATACCCAAGACGTCGAAGCGAACTCTGTTTTATTTTCGAATATAGAGCATCACATTAGGGTTGAGAAAAAAGGTTACCTGATTGATACTGGATTATGCGAGAGCTTTTCCAAACCGGTTACCCTAAAATCCGTACAATAAGTCCGAAGTTATCTGCAGTTTTGACACGAAAAATCGATGAAAAAGCGCCCTCTGCGCCGCCAAAAGTCTTGCAGATAAATCCTCCTAAATCCTCTATCAGATAAGTCCGCAGCAGATAAGTTCGCCTATCCTGAGCATGAGAAAGCGGGCTTATCTGCTAGGTCTGCTGCGGACTTATCTGATAGGTGGACTTATCTGATAGGCGGACTTATTGTACGGATTTTAGGGTAATTTGAATTCTGTTCAAAATCTATAATAAGGTTGCCAATAGCAAAAGGCATTGGTTCAAGCATTCCCTAAATGCTGAGACGGATATAAGTCCGCTTTGCTTCAGTTGTTCGTAGCACTTCCCCTAAGCAACTTTGATCATCAAAAGCACATATGACTTGGGATTAGAGAATATGCCTAGCTAAGTTCTAAACGCAAAATTGAATTCAGTGACTTTGTCATCATTCTAGTATCCTCCTCAAACTCACACAGTTGATGCAAGAAAAACAGCTTCATATATCAAACGCCATATTTGCATGAAAGTTTTGGGGTTGCTAAAGTACAGCATGAGAAGCCATCAATTTCTGATCCAAAGTTTTTCCAGCTTAAAAGCCTTTGTGTTGTAGTGTAATACAAGGTTTTCTGTGAGATAAGCATTTTAATTCACAAATTGCAATGCAAGTCTAGCCAAAGTTTGCTTTCTGCTGGAAACTCCACATACGAATTTGATTCAATGCAGATTCATAGAAGTTTTGAAGAGCGAATGCCCTGATATTACTTGGATTTTAGATGGACTGAAACTAATTTAGATGCATAGTTATACTTAATAAATGGCATTCTATGAGGTGTAATGAAATGGAAAAGAACGGAGTATCCACGTGACTGATATAGTAAAGTTAAATCAGCCTAGATATCAACCACTTGGTGGGAATGAGTTTGCAAGAGTGAGTAAACAGGTTGAGGCAATTTGGAGAAAGGTTTGCTGAAACATTTTTGTATGGAATGAATGGATTCGCGAACGCGATATCTTATCGCACCGAAGGGACTAAGCCCATTTTATTCGCGTTTCATTCGCGAAAAGCCCATTTTTGAATAAACTTTCGTGAATATCATTCCAGGATAAAGCCGGTCATTACTAACACAACTCTTTCAACGGCTGATCGCAAGTTCATCCCGCTTCCTCACGGTATTACATGCATTCCCAAAACATGTTATGCAAGCTCTTTACACTATCGCTATACTATTTCTTTATATAGTCCCTGGACTGGGCTTGGGATGATGTTGTGTTTCATGTGACTAACACTCTGACGTTTGTGATTTGGAACGCCTCGAGCGTATGAATAAAAATGAAAATGAAAATCGGAGCGTCCCTTAGAACATATGAATCGTGAAGTTAAAGAGATGGATGTGCAGCCGGATATCCGTGTTAGTGATAGTCATAAATGCATTAAAAACTCTTCTGCTTGTTCTAGACTTTTGTTAAGTTTTAAGACACGAACTTTACTCTCATGTCATCATACTGGACCAGCTTTCGTTCCTCCGCCAATGCTTCATGCCTCAAAACGATTTCGTTAACAATGTATTCATGAGACCATCGACTTTTCCCCCATGTGCATTCTGCGAAACGTTCTCAAAGGCAGCAACTGAGTTCGGCGATGTAAGTAACGCTTGCCGTGTAACTTCCTCTCTCGATGAACGACATAGAATGCTGTGACGTTGATAATAGGGCTTCTGTAGGCCCTCCAATTATCTTAATATTAAGTAAGATATCTTGACTGCACATGGGAACCATGACAGCTTCAGTCACAAAAATCAAAGGTCTTTGTAACTCGCTGAAGATGAATCTTGCACTTTAGACACTTCGCCGCTCTTTAAAACCTTGTGTATGTAGTCTATTCCCTATTTCTTTACAATTCCAAACCTCTAGCTTGGATGTTCCTATTTTAGTACTTATCTGACACTCGAAAGGAATTAGACCGTTGATATCACTGCTCCCAGAACAGGCAAAGAAAAACTTCCGTTGGGCTACACTTCTCTCTTCGAAAAGTTTCACATCGCTTCGCTACATTTCTGAAGGACATACTCAATACGATCTTTAAGAGCAATAAATGTAGATCTTCCATCAACTCGGCATCATTTCAGCCGTCCAAATCGTCCTTCGAACCTTGTTTCTCCTGATCTGCCTTACCAAGGAATAATTGATACAAATTCTGATATGCCCGAGAGAGAAAATTGGAGCTAGTCTTTCAGAACAACAAAAACCGTGTTTGAGAAAATCGAAGCAGCTGTTAGGCCGGTCACGTATCCAGTGCAAACCAAAAAATTTAAATGGAAATCACCATCTGCCAAAAGTCCAAGGTTACGCAAAGGCTCAAAACGTCACAGAAAGGTAAATTTGATCGAATTTGACCCTATTTTACAGTAACAATTCATCTTGGCCTAACTACAGAGTAAGCGCAGTACTGCACGAGCTAGATCACTGCGGGACTTGTCTGAGATTCAAATTGAGGAGGTATATACGAAACTACTAGGCAGTTTATCGCACGCAAAGACTGCGGACGTATCGGCTTCTCATTAATCAAGTGCTCTTTCGTTTCTCTCACCATCTGCTGTTTCTCCCATGCACGAGCTTTCTTGCTTGGACGTAACGGCACCCAGTCTTTGCGAGTTATATCGCCGATACTACCAAAATTACTATGACATGAATTATCTTAATTTGAGGAAAAGCAAGAGAAGTCCTTGGTGTCTCTTTCAGCATTTACTTTGCATCAAGACTTTATTTCTGCCTATAAGGTAAGCTTCAAACTTCAACGATGATTTCACTTTGAGTGAACCACATACAGGTTATGACATTCATCAAACAACATAATTTGCTCGACAAAACGCTCAGCGACGAAGACACAGGAAAAGTACGCCAGTTTTTCGAAACCGAGCTTAGCCGACCGTCATATCGAGTGAGTGCAAAGGTAACGCAATCCCAAGGTAGGGATGGTCAAGGCAGTAATTGCTTTGTTTTCAGGTCATGAGGCTAATGCATGAAGCGTTCAATAAATGTTGGGAGAGAGTAATCGACTTATGTGAGAAAGCTGACTTTACAAATGAAGTACGATTGTTTCTATCTGAAAGAGAAAAAGTATGAGTACCGTCATCGTAATTCTCTTTGACGAATTAAACAAAAATTTCAGGCAAAAGCGTGTTTCCTCGATGTGATGCTTATCTTCCCCGACTTGATCCCAGAATTCTGGGGTGGTCGCCACATAGGTTTGACATTCCAGCTTTTCTGCAAATGACTTCATGCTTTGCAGTGGAGATTTCCATGCCGTTCAAACTTCTTCAAACAATCAAAGATCAGATCTATGTCGAGGACGACAGATCACCAGCACAGGATCTTACGGTATTCAGAGGGTGGTTTGTACTATTACGTAACAAATACCATCTGCAGAAGTCAGTGGAACAGTCCCATCTTTCGCGAACGACCGAATACACTAAAACCACTGCAGAACCCACGATAACAGCAGAAGATGTAAATGGTGAACAAGTGAGTGACTGGTCCGTGTATTCATTGTAAATTTATCGTATATATTTAGGTATTTGCCAATACAGTTCCGAATATGAGTCCTGCTTCGCAAAAAACTAGGGAACAAGGAACGAAGAGTGTTGCGAAAACTCCAAAGCTTCCAGGAGTAAAGCAGACAAAACATCATAGCAAAGCAGAAAAAGCTGACAAAGATGTCACTGCAAGAGAACAAGCAGTTCCAAAAAAGCAAGACCAAGCATTAAAAGATACTGCAAAGCCGAAAACACCTAAACCTGATTCGCAACAGGTACAAAAAGATATGAAGAAAGAAAAAATAACTTTAAAAGTAGAGAGACCATTAGAAATGGATATGCGAAAGCGTAAAATAATCGAACTTAAGCAGAGCGAAAAGAAGTTAGAAAAAACGATGACAGACGTGAAGCAGAGGGCAAAAGCTGTTGAGGAAAAGAAAAAGCCTGTACCACCGCAGAGCACGCAGGAGGCGAGTTCTGATGAGGATGAAGATGACGCGAATAATGGACGAGAAGCAGAGTAAAGAGCGGTGACAAGCAATACTTTTTACATAAAAATACATTATCTATAAATCCATACGTAGATTGCTAGTGGAAATTAGCACATTAATAAAAGTTTATTTGTGAGTGGCCTCACACTAAGGTGTTGGATAGGGCAAAACTCCTCTCCAAATAGAGTAAGCAATTTACTACTACCCGGTATAATCGAATACCGTCGGTCCTGCCAGTATACTATAATGAAGATTGCCATTTTTTAATTATACACAGCATTTTCCTTCCCGATTACCCCAGTGGATGCCAACTATCGTCGACTGCCTCAGTCAAGGAGAAATTTTGTACACATTTTATGCAATAAATCATCGGCTCCATCAACAATACTTTTACCAAGTTTTCCAAATTTTCCGTCTTCTCCTTGACTGCTTCGACAAATTCTCTGTTCAAAACGGTTACTGGGTTAGTGGATTTTATATGGTCGTTGTGGTCTTGGTATGGTCTTGGTCGTTTCGTGCAAGCGACAGTAATGACTAGAAGTTACACCTCGTTACAGAGACGTTCTGGAGCCATGAGTCAGAAGATGCCTAGCTAACTTCTGATGCACCCATTTGCAAGTTTACGTATTAAATTGGATACGTATATCATCTACTAGTTGACTTACCCGGCTCCGCCCGGCCCTGTCATTATTATATTCGTAATCAGCATGCTCGAGTACCCCCCCCCCTGTGCCAACTTCCAGCCCCGTAGCTCAAATTTTGCAAAAAATCGATAAAATCGATATTGATCGATAACGAAAAGAAGCCTATGACACCCGCCGGGGCCCGAAGTGTATGTGTGCCAAGTTTGGTCCGGATCGGTTCAGAAATGGAATTTTCTATTTGGAACATACGTACAGACAGACAGACAAACAGACATTCAGCTTTATATTAGGTCGTTGCGAAAGTAATGTCGCTTTTTTCAAATGAACGCCACATTTCGTGGAACCAAGATTTTCAAGAGCTCTTGGGATCAGTCGATGCAGAATTTCGTCCTCTTTCTAATGGTTGTAATCCCATTGCATAATATTCAATGAGCTCTCAAAAAATTACTAAAAACTGCGACTTATGCTTTTTGTCATGGTCAAGTTCGGCTATTTTTCTATATTTTTGTACTGATTCCCCGAAGATGTACAAGTAAAAGATAAATAGAGCAAACCCTATAGGATACAAACCAATTTTTTTCTTTTCCTTAGATTGCTTCTTGGAGTTTGTAGAACCACTTTTTCAGTGCTATCAAATTCCATATTTGGTCAACTCAGACCTCACAGAACAACAATGGCAAGCAACTCGAGTGTCATTAGACGCAGCTTTTTCTCCTCTTTCTATCAGTTGTTTTTGGTTTCCGATTCACCAAGTTTTCCGGGATGAAATCATCATAATTCAGGTTTTCCAGGGCGCCCCAGGCTGTACCCAAAATTTCCGAAAACTGCTAATCTGAAGCGGTAAATGCTCATATGCTTTGTAGAATTAGTGTTAAACCATAATCCACCTTTGTAAGTCTCAGCCGAAAGTTTATTGGTGTTTGATGCATATGTGTTTGAGACAAGCTCGCAAAAATTTGTTGACTTCATTGGAAAAAAAAGCATGGGTTGGAGATTTTAGCAATTTTTCAAAAGCTCATCGAGTATTCTGCAGTGAAATTATAGCGATTGGAAAAGGGATGAAGTGCTGCATCGAATGCTACCAAGATCTCCTAGAAATCTTGCTTCCACGAAATGTAGCGTTTAATTAAAAAATGCGACATTACTTTTGAAACGACCTAATATATAAGACTAGCGACCCTACGGGTCGCTAGTAAGTGAGTGGGAGCAGATACATTGATATCTGCCATTAATTAACTAAAAATCCCAAGAAAGAGAAATTTTCTCAGCGACCTTTCGCGTGTGGAGTAGTAGAAACAAAACACTATGCTCTTAGGAAAAGAAGCTACTACCAGTGACTGTCCAAAGCATCTCTGCTGTTCCTCTTGTAGATATCTTCGCCCAGATACCACAGCTCTTAAACAAGGAAGCAACCTCCAAGCACCTGTTTAGAACAGCCGATTCATCCCAAAACTCAGATTGATCTCCAGGAAAGTGCCATGTTAAAGGAAGCGTCAACTCAGATCGCCGGGGGCAGGCGATCCGCAAACTCGCGCTTTTCTGCAAGCGATCAGCAAAATTTTGGGGCGTGCCAAACCTCAGCGAGCGGTACTTCCTTTACTGTCTAATGTTCTGCCAGCTGGCAGCAACACAGAATTTTCTGCAGGCGCTCGTCTCAAATAATCTCTTTCAGCGAGCGCCGGTCAAATTTTCAGTGGCGCTCGGACGATTTTTAAGCAGTTGCGGACGTACGCCGAGCAAACGTGAGACTCTACATGGCAGAGGTGTCATCGATGGTTTGATTACTCAAGTTTGAGGTACTTTCTCTCAGCGGAAAGTACCTGGGGGCTGCGGTCCTCCACAAAGGACCGCGCGGCCTTCGGAAATTTTACATATTCTCGCGAAAAGCAGCTGATATATAAGGAAATCGCGATTGTTCTCCAAGCATTCGTCTGAAATTTCGCTAAAATTCTTCCAAATATCTGCAAGCGGGCCGCAAGAAATCAGCAAACTATTTTTCCGATGCTCTAACACCCATAATTCGCATGGCCGCCTGCCCTCGGCGATTATCTGATAAGCCGGGGCCGCAGCCGAAAAGCCGAATATGTAGATAAAAACGAAGCAAAATTTTCTTCTATGATGTCTTGCCAGAGAACGGACCCATTTCTAAGAACAGACTAAAACTGGCCCATTGCCTTCTTTTGGAGGACAATCTTACTGGAACTGTCCTGTCGCATAAAACCCTAGGTCTTTCCTTCCCTCGAAACCAAGCTCCTTATGCTTCCGCTTTTAGGGGCAGAAGTATGGTTGAGAAGAAGGGGCTGTAATTTCTCCAGCAAATCTTTATAATTGAATATTGACACCTAAAAATTTATAGCGCAATTATCTTGCTGCCTGAGCCCTGATTCTTTTTTCCCTCGAGAGCAAGCTCCCTGTTTTTTGCTTCTAGGGACAAAAGTGTGGTTTTAGCGAAGTTCAAAAGGCCAAAATTTTCAGAGATAATTTCCTGTCGCAAGAAGCTTATGGGTCTGTCTTCCCCTCGAGACCACTTTTCTGCCTTCAGAGGCGGGAGTCTGGTTTTTTCAGAGTAGAATGGCCACAAGTGAAATTCAAACAAGTTGTGTAATAAAACATCGACACCCAGAAACTTTTGGCGAAAATATCTTGCTGCCTGAGGCCATAATTCTTTCCTCCCTCGAGACAAGCACCCAGCGCTTTTCTGCTTTCAGGGCAGAAGTACTGGTTTTTGCGAAGTAGAAGGGGCCGAAAGTTTCTGTGAAGATGTCCTGTCGCAAGAAGCTCATGGGTCTGTCCTTCCCTAGAGATTAAATTCCCTGTGCTTTTCTGCTTTTAGGGGCAGAAGTACTGGTTTTTACGAAATCTAGGGGGTCAAACGTTTTAGCGAAAGTGTTTGTCGCATACAGCTCATGGTACTGTCTTTTCCTCGAAACCAAGCTATCTGTGCTGTTTTGCTTTTAGAGGAAGAAGTGTGGTTTTTGCAAAGTAGAATGGCCAGAAGTAAATTTCAAGGAAGTTTCTGTATAATCATTGACACCCACAAACTTAAAATATCTTGCTGCCTGAAGCGAAGAATATTCTTCCCCCGAGACAATTCTCTGCGCTTTTCTGCTTTTAGGGGCAGAAGTACTGGTTTCTGCGAAGTCTAGGGGTCAAACATCTTAGCGAAAATGTCCTATCGGATGAAGCTCATGGGTCTGCCCTTCCCTCGAAAGCACTTAGTGCTTTCTTACTTTTAGAGGCAGAAGTATCGTTTTTGCAAAGTAGAAGGGCCAGAGGTAAATTTTGAAGCAAGTTTCTTGAATAAGCATTGACACCCAGAAATTGTCAGCGAAGGATCTTGATGGCTGAGCTTATGAGTCTTTCCCCCCCCCCCCCCTCCCCCCGAGGCGAGAAGGGCCAGGAATAAATTTCAAGCAAATTTTGTATAATCATTGACACTCAGAAACATCTGGCGAAAGTATCTTGCTGCTGAGGCCATAATTCTTTCTTCCCTCGAGACCAAGCTCCCTGCCTTTTTTGCTTTTTGGACCAGAAGTGTGGTTTTTGAGTTTGTGGTTTTTGCGAAGTTGGGGGGGCCAAAAGTTTCAATGAAAATGTCCTATCGGATGAAGCTCATGGGTCCGTCCATCCCCAGAGACCACTTTTCTGCTTTCAGAGGCAGAAGTATGGTTTTTGCAGAGTGGAAGGGACAGAAGCAAATTTCAAAGAAATTTCTGTATAATTGGATATTGACTCGTAGAAATTCTTAGCGGAAATATCTTGCCGCCTCAGTTTATAAGCCTTTTCTTCCCTCGAGACCAGGCTCTCTGTGCTTTTCTGGTTTTAGGGGCAGAAGTAGGATTTTGAAAGGTAAAGGCGGGCCAAAGTGAATCTATAACAACAGGTAAATTTACCGCCTTCGTCAATTCCTAGTGTGATTATAGAATTCTCAGCATGCTTGCTTACCCCTGGACCAGCGCCCTCTCAGCCTCGTAGCTTCAGTTTTGAAAAGGAGATGAAATCAATAAAAGTAATGGGTATTTCAAAAACGCTTACTATCTCTCCAGTGAGCGTGCTCACATAAAACCTTGTGCCAAATACCAGCCGTGTAGCTCTAAGTAATTTTAAAAAGAATAGAAAAATCGACAAAAATAATAGGTACTTTCAAGAACACTTGTTGCAATCGTAATCGGCATGCTCGCTTTTTCCCATGTGCCAAATCCCATTTCCGTGGCTTAAACTTTGCAAAAAATCGATAAAGCCAGTGAAGGTAATTGATAACTTGTAATATAAGAACGTGCTCGGGAGCAGCATGCTCAGTTACCTGCTTGTACCAACACCCCCCTCGCCGTGGTTCAAACATTGCAAAAAATCAATTAAACTAATAGAAGTAATGGGTTTTTCTGAATTGATTATCATATTCGTAATCAGCATGTTCGCTTACCCCCTGCGCCAACTCCCAGCCCCGTAGTTCAAAATTTGCAAAAAATCGATAAAATGATAAAAGTAATTGATAATTCTAAACGAATATTGTATTCGTAATCAGCATGTTCGCTTACCCCCCTGTGCCAACTCCCAGCGCCGCAGCTCAAAATTTGCAAAAAAATCGATAAAATGATAAAAGTAATGGGCATTTTTGAAAATGGTTATCATATTCGTAATCAGCATGTTCGCTTACCCTCCTGTGCCAACTCCCAGCGCCGTAGCTCAAAATTTGCAAAAAAATCGATAAAATGCTAAAAGTAATGGACATTTTTGAAAATGGTTATCATATTCGTAATCAGCATGTTCGCTTACCCCCTGTGCCAACTTCCAGTCCCGTAGCTTAAACTTTGCAAAAAAAATCGACGAAGTGATAAAAATAGCTGATAATTCTAAAGACTAATATTGTATTCGTAATCAGCATGTTCGCTTACCCCCTGTGCCAATTCCGAGTCCCGTAGTTCAAAATTTGCAATTAATCGATGAATTTGATAGTAGTAACAAGTTTCCATATTGGAAAACGATAGACACGAAAACACCATCGACCAGAAAAACACCATCGAGGACGTACAGACAGCATCCACCAGCGTACAGACAAGTACACCATTCGGTTTTATATATATAGAAGGATCATACGAAAATTCAGTCCCTTACAATTGCGCTTAGAAGAAATGTTGCAAAAAGACTAATTTTTTTTATAATTAGGAAAAAAAATAATCCATACATTTTACATGAACAAGTTATGTTTTCTTTCAGAAATACTTTCAAGCCTGGCTCTCACATCTAGAATACTATTATGGGGCAGGTATTGTAATCAGTATGCTCATATGGCCATGTCCCAATTTTTATCTGAACGAAAAATGTAAAGAGCGTCAAATATAAAGGGAGAAAATGAAAAACTAGTCAAAAGAGGTTATTCTAATAGTAATTAGCCTGTTCAGCTACCCCTGCTCAAAATCTCTAAATGTCAAATCGAACCGATTTGAGCGATATACCACCTAAACAGACACTTGAATTTGTTGATATAACTTGACTTCGAGACTACGGGTGGGGAAAGCCTTTGAAGAAAATATTTCTATCGCAACTACGTAACCAAGCAAAAAGATTGAACTCAATCAACTATGAGTATTTACTCAACAGCTACTACATATAAGTAGCTTTACAATAGACTTCACTTTTAGCTCGAACGCATGCATGAAATCGCTTGGGAATGTTGTCTGCATTGGCACGACGGTACCCTATGTTATGCTTTCTCGCGCGCATTTTGAAGAGGACGTTTCAGGAGCGAGCACAGTCTTTGCCCTTGAGATTGGACCGGGCGCAGTAGACAAGGAATATTCAGATCCGACGAATACGAGAAACATAGTGTAAGAGTGATAAGCAGGGTCAAGCAAGGGGTGTGGCACACGATCGCTGGTTACGACCCCTCCCCTGATTGCTGTCCTAATAAGACCCCCCTGGACTATACCCTTAAGATAGCATTACTTGGAGGCCCTGTCAAACATAATGGGCAACATATCCATAATGAGCATGTCAATTAACCTCTGTAGACAAAGTTTGAGCGAATTTTGAAGATTCAAGATACTAGGCTACCTAAGTGAAATGGTCAAATTCCAACATGGTTAACTTTGTTTCAAAGGTGAATTAGCTATCCGTTTTCGCACTCAAGACAAAGCACTACTCCTTCTTTGTCCAACTCAGGATTCCCGCTTCAGAAGACCTCCAAACTGTGGAATTAGAAGCCAACCAAAACCTCGTTTTTCCCATTTTTCGCTTTTGATCGCTGTGCTTTCACCAAATATTACTCAGAGCTAAGAATACGAGTCAGGCTCAAATCACTCCTGTGAAAACTAGGTGATCTAGGCTATCGATCCATATAAATACTGTCCGCTAAAAATGTTTCTTTGATATAGTTAATGGCCTGCGGCACCCCCCTCAAAACCTGCGGCAGCTCACTACGTATAAAAGCATGAATTCGTGCACTTTCCCTAAACGATAGCAGATGGTAGACGAGGAGAAGCCAGACGAGAGGCGGACACGCCCCCTGTGTATTTCCATATGAGACATGTTTTCATTTGTACCGAACCGTCTCGAATTTTTTTCGCGCATAGCTGTCGCCTAAGGACAAATTCCAGACTATAAACAGACCATCACGAGTGGCACAACAGTCTCAAGACGATGTTTTCGCATAAGTCACATGACTACACCATATGCGATCCTTGAGCAACATCCATAAAATAACGAGGCAAATGTTCCCCCCGGTCGAGGTTCAGTACACTATGTCGCTATTATCATGGAAAGTCGCCTCGTGCAAGGTTGTTGCCGCATCGTCTTACGTAGGTTTTATCTACATAAATCTTTTGCTTGCAGGTGGTAAATATTTTCAACATTTCCAGTTTATGTTTCTGCCTTTGTGCGTTTACGTTTATTTATCGTTTTTTTTTGTTTCGTTTTTCTCTGCTTACACAAAAATTAAATCGCACAGATTGAGTGGGTTTCGTGGTAGAGCCAAAACCTGATGCTTTTCGAAGCATGTCTAAGAAATACTGCAAATGATGGAAATTTTGCCTTTCCAAGTTTTTGAGAAATCTAACTTTTGTCGTATTCCGAAAAGCGTGAAATTGCGTTCTCTTGTCGGAGGCGACGCCTCAGAAGAAAAAGCACTAAGACAACTACGCACCGCAGATAATTCGAAATTTTGATCAAAAATGTTATCTGATGGACTTGTAGAAAGGTTAATTTGTGTAATTGGGTGTCGCTGGTGGGAACGAGGTTTTATCTCAGACTAGTCCTGCTTTCGTTTTCAGAATTGAAAGTGCTCGAGTAATTGGATATTGCTGGTGGACGAGTATATATTTGTGAAAATATTCCCTGTTGTATAGAAAGGAAAGCGTAAGTAACTGGATTTCGCTGGTGGAGACGAGCGTTACTTAAAGAAACGCTTGAGTCTGGGTCTCGTTGGTGAAGGTTTTTTTACTTTGCTTGAAACTACGCTTCGGGTCTTTGGGTCTCGCTGGTGGAGGGAAGCGTTTACTCGGCGAAATTCTATGCTTTGGGTGACTGGGTCTCGCTGGTGGAGATGAGCTTCTAGTTAGGGAAATCCAACGCTTGAATGACTGCGTCTCGTCGGTGGAGGAAAGCGGGGCGTCGGGTAAGGAACCAACGCCAGTAAGTGCTCTCGATGGTGGAGAAGCGTTTACTCGCCGATTCAATGCTTTGGGTGATTGGGTCTCGCTGGTGGAGATGAGCTTCCATCTGGGAAAATTCAACGCTTGAATGACTGTGTCTCGTTGGTGGAGGAAAGCGGCGCTTCGGGTAACGATCTCACTCGTGGAGATGAGCTTCCACTTGGAGAAATCCAGCGCTTCAGTAAGTGCTTTCGATGATGGAGGAAAGCGTTTATTTGGGGATTCAACGCTTCGGGTCTTTGAGTCTCGCTGGTGGAGGGAAGCGTTTACTCGGCGAAATTCTATGCTTTGGGTGACTGGGTCTTGTTGGTGGAGATGAGCTTCCATGTGGGAAAATCCAACGCTTGAATGACTGGGTCTCGTTGGTGGAGGAAAGCGGCGCTTCGGGTAACGATCTCTCTCCTGGAGATGAGCTTCCACTTGGGGAAATCCAACGCTTCAGTATGTGCTCTCGATGGTGGAGAAAAGCGTTTACTTGGGGATTCAATGCTTCGGGTCTTTGGGTCTCGCTGGCGGAGATGAGCCTCCATCTGGGAAAATCCAACGATTGAATGGCTGGGTCGCGCTGGTGGAGGAAAGCGGCGCTTTGGGTAGCTGGATCTCGCTGGTGGAGATGAGCTTCCACTTGGGGAAATCCAACGCTTGGATGACTGGGTCTCGCTGGTGGAGGAAAGGGTTCACTTGTGGAAATTCAACGTTTTGGGTAACTGGGTTTCGCCGTTGGAGATGGGTTTCCACATAGGAAAATCCAGCGCGAACTACTGGATCTCGTTGTGGAGGACTTTTACTCAGGTTATGCTCTTCCGTGTGGAAGAGAAAGCTTTTAGATAACTGGGTTCCGCTGGTGAAGATGTGTTTCTGTTTGAGGAAATTCCACTAGCGGTAACTGGGTCTCCTGTTGAAAATGCTTCTATTAGGGTGATCACTAAAAAATGGGGCACCTAGAGAATAAATGTAGATTTCTCAAAAAAGAAAAGTGATTAAACTTTCCAATTTTGCTAGATATTAGAATAAATTGTTCTCTTTCAGAAAATACCTATATAAGGTCATTTACGTACGTAATAATTTTTAGAGTGGCTGAAATGCAAAGTTAGTCACTTTGATGAATTATAAACTTTGGGCAGTATCTGCGCAGTGAAACATGTGAGAAGACCCAAAGTACCACTGCTGGAGTGGGTGGTGGGACAGTCACTAAACCCACGACAGCTTGATGGCCTCAACTTTCAAAGTCAGGAGATATAGCCATTAGTAGCTTCAAGAACAAAGATACGGGTTATTCAATTCTTTGCAGGTGAACGCATGTTTTCTAGGTACCACTTGATAGAGCTTTTTACGCTCTATCCATTCTTATGCAGCTTACCTCACATTTCATCTATCTTCGGAAAATACAGATTGAAAATTGATTTATTGGTTTCTGTTGCGCCAAAAAAATCGCGATTTTTCAGGTGTTCTCTTTTTTACCCAGGAATAGAAAGTTATCCTGTATGTTTAATATATTGTTTGAAAGAGCATGAAGAGCTCTTTTGAATAGTATATCAATTGCTCTATAACTTTGCGGTATGGCAGCGCAAGAATGAGCGATGTTCAAAAAACCCTGTTCGAGTCAGGGCGCCACGCGTAGGGCTGTGGGAGAGGAGCGTTAAAGCTTTGCCAGAATAATAGGCGAAGGTTGCTTATATAAGCGACGTTAATGTTGCAGCCTGCTTGTTGTTGATCTGAAAAAAATCTCAAAATCTAATAAAAATCAAGCTGCCCCATTTTTTAGTGATCACCCTAATAATTGGGGTTATACGCTTGAGTAGTGGGTCTGGCTGGCGAGCTGGTGAAATGAGCTTCTGCTAGGTAAAGCATCAATTATCCTATGGAAAGGCGGTTGGGAACGAGCGCCTATTTAGAAAAATTTGCTTTTCTTTGAAGAAGGTAAAGCATTCAAGTAAGTGGATCTTGCTGGTGGAGATGAGGGTTAATTCGAAAGATCTTCCTATTTTGTATGAAGGAGAGCTTGATGATTGAGTCTGGCTGGTGGAGCCAACGCTTCCATTAAGGATTATAGCGGGTAACTTTTTCGTACATAATTGGCAAAATTTGATCGATGATTGAAGGGCAGGGCATATAAAGAGTAACAGGGTTTCGTTGTTCGATGGCAGCTGACTCTTCAGAGAGGTCACTACCGGGGGTGACTTGATGCCGCTGTATCGCAAAATCCGTAGAAGAAAATAGTTCTGGGAGTGCGTGTTGAGGAAATTCTGTTCTTGTTGAAAGCGAAGCGTGTGAGTGAGGATCTCATTGATGGAGGCCAACCATGCTTTCAAGCGAAAGGAACCTTTTCGGGAAGTGCGTTTATTCCACAGATTTTCCAATATCTCATAAAAATCTGCTTTGTAGACGTTTTCATGGGGAAACCTCACCTATACTTGTAGAAGAGCGAGTTATTGACGAGTCCCCGCAAAATAAAAAGGCTCAAAGTTCAGGGTAGAGTATCAGTCCAGAAAACTTTTTCAGCTGCTTCCACCCGATAAGGAGTCTACCTTGGAGCAAATTTGATGATTCGGCGGAAATTATGTTCAAGTAAAATAAAATGAAGGAAGATGTCATTGAGATACACAAACTTCCAAGACATATGCTTCGATCCACTTATAGCGACCCGCAGGGTCGCTAGTTTTTTTTTTATAAAGCTAAATTGAATTTTTGAAAAATTTTATTTTTTCAATTACTTACAAGTATAAACAAGTCCTTTGCAGATTTTTATGACTCATGTAAGTAGTAACTTTCAAAAATTTCGCGACCCGTTCTCGGTGGGGGGGGGGGGCGCCCCCCCCCACCGAGAACGGGTCGCGAAATGTTTGAAAGTTACTTACAGTACGATACGCACTGGCGAACAGTATATTGGAATTGAGCGAATTGAGCATTCACTACTGTTGAGTGGTAAAGCGATTACTGCGAACACACACACAAAAATCGGAAGATTATCCGAAACGCATTCGTCGATTTTCGGAGAAGCTCAACTGAGCTGGTTTCACAGTCCATCACTCGCAGAAACCGTCTCCGACGTCGTAAAACAGGACTTTTAGATAAAATTTTATAAGTAGCAATGCACTTTTGTGAGGACATGAAGCTGAACCGACTGAACAAGTGTCATCATCTGCTTGACCGTTTCTCCAGGCAGCCACCGGTCTGCAATCTTTCTGGCTAGAGCAGGTTTTTTACCACCAAATCAGCAGAATCATCTTCACACTGATATATAACACTAACAACAGCAGGATCGGCTCATAGAAATAAGTCATCCGGCCAGTTAAGAAGTCATTTTATGTGCCACAGGTCTTCAAAGGAACGTCGCTACATGCTTGAATAGCATATTGAAAAAGAATTTGTTAGATTGAACCAATATCCTTGCCGGTAGAGACTGATGTTTCCAGTAGGATAGAATGCGCACCAGGCGAAGCCCGTTCAAGGACGATTACAGCCAGCGTTAGGGACTTTGTCACTCTTATCACCAGGGTAGAGCGGGGGGTGCGGCACGCCGCAGGGGGAGGGGGGGGTCGTTAGGGGAGGGGGGGGCAGGTAGGGGGGGGGGGGTCGTATCGACCCAAGGTCAAAAGCACTTGTACAAGCTGTGTGACTAAATTGACTTGATGAAAGCGCTGTTGAAATCCTGCAAAATTCAAGTTCAACGACACAAACTTGCAGATACCGTATGCCTACCGTAACCTACCGTACCTCTAATCAAGCATAATTGTTATCCGCGTGTCGAATAACCCCTATGCGCCAAGTTTCAGCGAACTCTGAGGTCTCCGAGCAGTAAACAACCTTGTATGAAGCAGTAATTTAATACATGATTAACTTCATCTTAACGGTGAGTAAGCTACCTCTTCTTGCACTCAATACAAAGCACTACTCCTTCTTTGTCCACCTCAAGAATCCCGCTTCAGAAGACCTCCAAACTGTGGAATTAGAAGCCAATCAAAATCTCGTTTTTCCCCATTTTTCGCTTTTGATCGCTGTGTTTTCACCAAATATTACTCAGAGCTAAGAAGACGAATCAGGCTCAAAACATCCCTATGGAATCTACGAGGTTTAGGCTATTGATTCATATAAATATTGTCCGCTAAAAATGTTTTTTTGATGTAGTTAATGGCCTGCGGCACCCCTCTCAAAACCTGCGGCTGCGCCATTAACTACATCAAAAAAACATTTTTAGCGGACAATATTTATATGAATCAATAGCCTAAACCTCGTAGATTCCATAGGGATGTTTTGAGCCTGATTCGTCTTCTTAGCTCTGAGTAATATTTGGTGAAAACACAGCGATCAAAAGCGAAAAATGGGAAAAACGAGATTTTGATTGGCTTCTAATTCCACAGTTTGGAGGTCTTCTGGAGCGGGATTCTTGAGGTGGACAAAGAAGGAGTAGTGCTTTGTATTGAGTGCAAGAAGAGGTAGCTTACTCACCGTTAAGATGAAGTTAATCATGTATTAAATTACTGCTTCATACAAGGTTGTTTACTGCTCGGAGACCTCAGAGTTCGCTGAAACTTGGCGCATAGGGGTTATTCGACACGCGGATAACAATTATGCTTGATTAGAGGTACGGTAGGTTACGGTAGGCATACGGTATCTGCAAGTTTGTGTCGTTGAACTTGAATTTTGCAGGATTTCAACAGCGCTTTTCATCAAGTCAATTTAGTCACACAGCTTGTACAAGTGCTTTTGACCTTGGGTCGATACGACCCCCCCCCCCCTACCTGCCCCCCCTCCCCTAACGACCCCCCCCTCCCCCTGCGGCGTGCCGCACCCCCCGCTCTACCCTGGTGATAAGAGTGACAAAGTCCCTAACGCTGGCTGTAATCGTCCTTGAACGGGCTTCGCCTGGTGCGCATTCTATCCTACTGGAAACATCAGTCTCTACCGGCAAGGATATTGGTTCAATCTAACAAATTCTTTTTCAATATGCTATTCAAGCATGTAGCGACGTTCCTTTGAAGACCTGTGGCACATAAAATGACTTCTTAACTGGCCGGATGACTTATTTCTATGAGCCGATCCTGCTGTTGTTGGTGTTATATATCAGTGTGAAGATGATTCTGCTGATTTGGTGGTAAAAAACCTGCTCTAGCCAGAAAGATTGCAGACCGGTGGCTGCCTGGAGAAACGGTCAAGCAGATGATGACACTTGTTCAGTCGGTTCAGCTTCATGTCCTCACAAAAGTGCATTGCTACTTATAAAATTTTATCTAAAAGTCCTGTTTTACGACGTCGGAGACGGTTCTGCGAGTGATGGACTGTGAAACCAGCTCAGTTGAGCTTCTCCGAAAATCGACGAATGCGTTTCGGATAATCTTCCGATTTTTGTGTGTGTGTTCGCAGTAATCGCTTTACCACTCAACAGTAGTGAATGCTCAATTCGCTCAATTCCAATATACTGTTCGCCAGTGCGTATCGTACTGTAAGTAACTTTCAAACATTTCGCGACCCGTTCTCGGTGGGGGGGGGGGGCGCCCCCCCCCCCACCGAGAACGGGTCGCGAAATTTTTGAAAGTTACTACTTACATGAGTCATAAAAATCTGCAAAGGACTTGTTTATACTTGTAAGTAATTGAAAAAATAAAATTTTTCAAAAATTCAATTTAGCTTTATAAAAAAAAAACTAGCGACCCTGCGGGTCGCTATAAGTGGATCGAAGCATATGTCTTGGAAGTTTGTGTATCTCAATGACATCTTCCTTCATTTTATTTTACTTGAACATAATTTCCGCCGAATCATCAAATTTGCTCCAAGGTAGACTCCTTATCGGGTGGAAGCAGCTGAAAAAGTTTTCTGGACTGATACTCTACCCTGAACTTTGAGCCTTT
>CATQJL010000316.1:5453141-5476637 GCA_958299035.1 Cylicocyclus nassatus
AATTAGTGGAAGTCGGACATGGTGAAAACGAGTGGTTGTAATTCCCAGCAAATATCTCGTCATTCTCTCAACGAAACACTATGGGAGTTTAGCTGTTGGAAAGAGGAAGAAATTCTGCATTGGAAACATTTTAAAGCATTTGTTTATCTTCATTCTAGCCGGTTTGCCGATGGATTGAAAAAACTGACAAAACTTTTGCACCGACCTAATATTTGTAACTATCATGTCATAATCCTTGTCGGCCAAGTTTTAGCAAATTTTGAGGGCTTCCAATATTCGGACACCCAAGTGAAGTGGTTCTTTCAAACAAGGTTAACTATTTTTTGAAAGTGAATTAGCTGCCCCTTTTTGTACTCTGTGCAAGGCACTACTCTCTGTTTGCCCATATCATGCATCCTGCTCCAGAAAAGCATTAAGCTATGGAATGAGGAGCCAGCCAAAATCACAATCGTTCCACTTTTCAATACAGTGGTTGCTCATACGGAAGAAGACGAGTCCACTTTAATCACTTCTGCAAAACTACGAGATTTGGCTATCGAACTGTATATACTTCGTTCGTCAAAACGTTCATTGAAGTGTGGCACCCCGAAACGCTATGGCTGCCACACCTCTTGATGGGTTATGCCACACCCCATTAACTCACCTTCAAAGCATTCAAATACTTGTGTTCCATATTTTTTTCACTGCTAAACCTTCTCTTTTACGCAATGGAAATTCCTTGCAAAATCTTTTCTCCTAGGGAAAGATAGTCGTTTTTCCTTGCCTATGTAAATGGAAAACACTGCGAAAATATTGGGTTACTGTAACATGCTAAGTTTACGCTACTCCGGGAATCGCGAGGGAAAGCGGCGAGAAAAGTAGTAGTTTTTTGAACTGAGTGCAGAAAGAAGTAGTCAACTGCTTTCGAAACAAGGTTGAAATGTCCGAAAATGACCGTCTCACCTGATCGGCTAAGGGTCGCATGCACTAACATGGCCGCGGGGAGGGGATCCCAGCTTGAAAGAAAGCTTCATACTTCGAAACTCCAGATACTTGGATTTCACGTTGTGTACCTATCCGTAAGCATTCCTACTATCCTTCACTATTAACATGTTGAACTGGAGCGAGAAGCTGTACGAACCGCAATTTTCAGCTTTTGTATGATCCTTGATGATCCCCGGAGCTTTTCTTCAAAGTCATTTTTCATTCTCCGAAGTTAACGAAAACCTTCCAAAGTTGTACTGAACATCTAACACCACAGTGCTAAGCATGTTGCTGATAAGAACAAATGATGTTTTGAAGTCAAGAAATTTTCGATGATCTACAGGTCGAAATTTGGGGTATACCGAAAAATTCGGTTTTTCACAAAAATTCATTTGTTCTCATCAGCAACATGCTTAGCACTGTTGTGTTAGATGTTCAGTATAACTTTGGAAGGTTTTCGTTAACTTTGGAAAAAAAATGACTTTGAAGAATAGCTGTTCGTCCCCCAGGGATCATCAGGATCCTACAAAAAGCTAGGAAATGCGGCTCGTGCAGCTTCTCGCTTCTGCTCGATATGTTCATAGTGGAGGAGATGGTGGGAGTACCTACGAACAGGTAGACAGCGTAAAATCCAGATATCCGGAGCTTCAGGTTATGAAGATTTCTTCTGAAGCTGCGATCCCCTCCCCAGCGGAAATGTTAATGCATTCGGCCCTAAGTATATGGAAACCCTAGGATTCGCTGAAAGTTCACCCACAGAGGTTATTTGAAATGCTAATGCTTTCAGGGCTCTTTAGCATGCTTATAGTTTTTTGGGTAATGAGTCTATCTGATGTGTTAGCGATTATTATCGCTCTCACTATCACCTCAATACCCCCCCCCCCCCGCTCCCCTCTTGGCCCCTCAATACGACTACAAGGTGCGGCATGCCAAACCACACGCTTGTCCGTGGGAAAAGGATGCAGAGAACTAGGCACACATCGATTGGAACCAGGTTGGACTTCGTTTTTGGAACAACAAAAGGAGAGATCGTTATTGCAAGGTTTGGGGCAGAGCCCTAAAGAAAATGTGCACATGGATTACCTGCACATACAGTGTGCAAGACGATTCAACACAATCCCTTTAGTATCCCAGCAACCATTCAGTCAAGCAAAGCTTCAAAGACGGTCACTACGCGATGAACATGCTCCATAATCTCTTACGAAATGCTAAAGCGACTTGAAAGCAAGGCCGATATCTGAAAAAAAGTTTGTTTACAGCGTGGAGGCAAGCATATGACATCAAATTTGAATTTAGGCATAGAATATTGAATGCAGAAGAATTTTGAGAAAAATTCGGAAAACTGAAGTAATAGTCTTTTGATTAGTCAATTTCCAGACGGCCGCCATACAAGATGAGATCGTACAGAACATATATTTCTTTAAGGTTAGAACGTTTTGGATCTTCCTATCATGAACGGATTCCCCGGTCAAGAACCTCTCCTTGGGCCTAAAGACATTCTCATTTTATTGCACTCCCCTTGTTTCATGACTCAGTCTCTCCACAAATGCAGTGTTAGATACCGCGCTCCAATGCAAAACTTTTGTGCGTCTGCAGTGTTCAGTTAAACCTTGAACTTTACTTTTATTCCAGATTTCTTCCGCTAGATCAGAAACTCTTTTTTGTTTTCATTTTCTCCGTCGGCAGATTTTCGATGAAGGTTAAAGGGGACTTTGTAAACCTCTCGAAAGCTGAACATCGTTATCAGAAATTCTAGAAACCGACCCGTGCCTGGTCCCGAGGCGACGTCGCCCTCGGTCCGCCACTTTATGTATATATGCAAGGTGAATGCTTACATTTTCAAACGAAAGCTTTATTTCAAGGTCAAATTAACCGAACGTTGCACTTCAAAGTCGTGGGGATCATAACAGTTTTCTGATTCAAGTGGAAAATTAGTGCTTGACATGAAGCACAAACTAGGAAGCAACTTATATTGGAATAAGTGACTATCTTGATATGGGTAATTTCGTTTTCAATACAACACTAACACTGCTCATCAAAAGAAAATCACGATTTATCGCTGCTATCCATTTTTCTGCTGCTTCATAAAGAACGTAGAATTAACAATACGTGGCGGAATAGACTGTTAATAAAAGGAGCAACAGCGCTACCATTGCAAATTCCACGAGTTTTTTCACTTTCCATTTACAAGTTCAGAGCACTCATTTGTTGAAAAAATCCCGCACCATTTTCAAAAAATCGTAATTTCTTCCTGACATAGAATTTTCCATCGAAAAAACAATTCCAGGAAGACCAACTCATGTGCTTTCCAAAGACACCTTGCTGTCTCTCTCCCATGCTCTGATTGCATAAATAAAATTGTAAAAAGGATATTTTCAGTATTTTAGTTTAATTCCGGAATTTTGAGGCAAGCCGGTTAGAAATTCCAAATCTGTGCAAGAAAATCCAAAAGAGCCAGTAACCTAGGTTTTTTGATCCTCTCTTTCTGACTGAGCAAAATTCGCGCCGACCGAACTTGTCTAAAAAAGTTTTTGAGAGAATATTTGAGAAAAAAGTATCAAAAAATCGGTTTCTTGAGAAAATTGATTTCTTTGCCATTTTTTCTCAAAAATCATAACTCCTCAAAGAACAGCTCGATCAGCGCAAAGTTTGCTCACCTAGAAAGAGGGGGTCAGAAAGTATAGGATACAGGCTTTGAATTTTATGGCGCAGTTTTGGAATTTTTGACGCTCTTGCCTCAAAATTCCGAACTTGAAGTGATTTTCTTCCCACTTTTATCTCAGCAGTCAGAGATTATGGGAGAGCAAGCAAGGTGTCATTAGAAAGTACATAAATTACTCTTACTAGTTCTAATTTTGCCATGCAAGACTAATGTGACAGGAAGAAGATACGATTTTTTGAAAATAGTGTTACAGAACTTTCGGTTCAACCTAATATAAAGATTGGTAATGAAATTAGAATAATAATGTTATGAAGTTATACAATTTTATAACATTACTATATCAAAGTAACATAAAATACAGTAAGAGCGAATGCAAATGCTTTTATTCAGACACATAAATCACTTGAGACAAGTGACAGTCGATGTTTACTTACAACAGAAGCAGAACAAGTCGCTTTCGCTGTTGCATTTGGTCCACCACTGATCATATTCTGAAGCGCTCTCCGGAAATTTCTTGAAAACATGTTGTATAGTATAGGATTCACGGCACAGTTTAGGTACAAACAGCATTCTGAACAATTTGACGAGATACAAAAGTCGTCTTAGTTAGGATAATTACCTGATATGTTTAAAATGACATCGAGTACAGACCTCTCAAATTCCACAATTTTAAAAGCTATAATTACTAGCGTTATCTGATGAGGTGACCAGCAAATCAAGAAAGACACTACTACAGCTACTGAAAGAGGGGATATTATTCAACGCAAAGCAGTGACAAAATCAAAATAAATAATAATAACAACTCACTAAGGAGTTTTTTCATCTTGTTGGGAGTTTTTTTAATGCATGTCTGGGTATTGCAGGATGTTGAGCGCACAGAGGCCGCAATTTGATAACACATTGTTGCAAGAATTATGACTGCAAGTCACGCTGCCAGAAAAACTTTTTTATACAAAAAAATGGGGGCACCAACCTGGGATTACATAAGAAAGAATGAATAATGAAACTGTTGCGTACTGAATAGATTCCACTGCACTTTCACATTCTTCAGTTTCGCAGTACTCAGTTTTGTTTTCGATCACCTAGAATTTATGTGAATTATAAGGTTATGGACCTTATATTTAGACAAATTCGATGTTTTTTTCGAATATTCGAATGTCGAATAGTGTTTGAAAGCCGAAATTTCCAAACATTCAGCTATCGAATAACATTCGAATATCAAATATCATTCGTTATTCGACTTTCGAATACTACCTATCTGGTTTTCGGGTATTGTTTAATTTTCGAACATCATTTGATTTTGTTATTCGATCAGTTTGATTTCGATGAGATAACTGCCTGAGTGGCTGAAATATTTAGCTATGTGAGAAAATTAGTACAGTGAGAATATTCATGTAAGTATTGAACGTACACACTTTTTTACTGGGTGTAAAGAAAGTTCTCGCATGTTTTACTGCAAATGCAATGCTGTCTAAGGTACAAGTGTTTTGTTTGGTTCTCAGCACTTCGTTTCGGGCCGCCAGCATGCGCAGTAGAGAAAATGTTCGACTTATGGCCTGCTAGTGCAAGAATTTCTTAGGCAAGAGGAGCTATAGAGCTCATATCCGTTAGTCAGTACAGCTTTGCTGAGACTGTTTATAGACTGTGTCACAATTTTAGAGCACAGCCTAAAAACAAAATTTTTCGAAAAAATTGAAAACGGCCATTTTTGCACTCTAAAAATGCTCCTTTTTTGAATAAATGAGGTTGAAATCTATCTTCTTTCTACGGAATGAGTTAAATCTTTGTTTGCTTCAAATATTGTTGGAGTAATGTCTTGCACATTTTCTAGGCTCATCACCGAGGCGTGACGATCCTCAAAAAATTGATGCCAACTGTGAAAACACGTACGGTTGAATGCAAGTTTGACAGCTCGTAATTTTTGACCGCTATTGCAAAATTCGAGCAGAACTGGAATATCAAAGTAAACAACCTCCTTATTCAGATTCACCAATTATCAGATGGTTTCTTCGTTTAGTGCGAAAAAATGGCAGCAAAAAGAATAATTGCGAAATTTTCATTGCTGCATAGACTTCCTTTTTTGGTGTGTAGGTCAAATACATTTTGACATCTATGAAAACTGGATGCGACTCTGGAAAGCTTGGCCTTTCTTCTACAGGAATTTGACATATATGTCCTCAAGACTGAACCAAGTTTGAAAATGAAATTTCCAAAACTTTCCGGTAACTTTCTTCACAATCTGACGCATATGTTTTACATAAATTATTAGGTTGTTGCATGAGTTCTGTCCGATTCGAAATTTTTGACTTCAAAATGTCATAGCTTCTTTCAAAGTCGCTTTTTCCCAAGATCTTAGTTTCTATTTGTTGAGCGATTCCTTTATCAGACACATATTGAAACCTGTGGAAATCCGTGTTAAGGAAGAAATAAGAACTCAAAAACTTTACAGCGTTTTTCTATAAACCTTTCTTATTTGACATGGCAGTGCTCCCTTATGAGAATTGATAGGCATCTTGTCTAATGATAAATAAATAGAGAATTTTTCGTAGATTATTGCACCATAAAAGAGCCCATAGGGTCAGCGTTACCGAAAGATTTTTTGACCGAACAAAAAATTGGCCACTTTTTGACCTCGCTTCAGTGCTTGTGTGCATTATTTACAAATTACGTTTTTGACCTCGTTTCAGCGCATGTGTGCATTATTTACAAATTACGGAAATTTTACAGTTGCGTGAGCGCCGAAAAAAAATGGTGGATGGTCTCTGCTAGCCCTTGCTTTACGCTGGCACCTCCAACTTTGAAGTTGTCATTACTTCTATTCACAGAAAGTTATAGCTTGTAAAACATCTATACAATTGATGTTTGACAATAAATTTTACTAGCAAGACGTTTTCTTCATGGAACTGGATTTATGCGTATACTAGCCTATTACACCCTTATTCCGCTACCAATTAAAAAACTTGACCTGAAGGGCGCATTGTGGAGATTTCCTCGCAAGAACGTATTTCTAGGGTGAGAACGTACCTCGGCCACTTGGAGATTTTAGGCCTGAAATCTCCTTACACTAAGAAATTTATTAGAATTTTTATGCCTCAAAAAGCGCAAGAAAAACACTTTTTAATGATGCTAACAATACCGCATTAGAGATGAAATTCTCTTAGAACAGCTGCCTCAAACATAAGGCAAAAAAATCGGACAGAACTTATGCAACAACCTAATTTACGTATGTTACATAAGATAAAACAGCTTAGCTTGACAGCAAGAAGCTCGGGACCTAAAGCTTACTCCTATAATGTGAAGAAATTATTCAAAACTTTGTAGAAGATTAACATTTCAAATATTGGCGTCACTGAGTAGTAAAAGAGCATCAGTTGTAATACGGCATATAAAGACGGCTCATCTTGCTTACTACGCTTCCCTCCCTCATTGAGTGTTGGGAGTGATATACTGGCTGTCGAACAGTACATAGACACTGTTCAGTCGTTAACTCTCTTCCCACAAAGCCTTTTTCCAAACTTTAGGTATTTACCATTCTGTAGGGCTGATTTCAACTTGAATTCAAGGTATGGAACGGATCATCGGGTTTTTCTTCGGGTTGTAGGATTACGCAGCAAAACTGAAGAGGGTTTTGAAACTTAGCCAGCGGTATTTTGTTTCAAGATACAAAAACGCCGAGAGTCCTACTTCAGACATTTGGAGTCACTCAATTTAGATGCAAAATTTGCACTTAATCGCAGCCTTTTTCACAAATTACACCAGGTACACGTAACAAATTTCAATGCTTCTCAAAAACGTGATTACACATTTAAAAAACTTAAAAACTCGAGATAAGTTGTGTAGTAAAACAGCACACGTAAAAACTCTGCTATGCAATTTTTGTAGGTTGACTTGTAGAAGTCTTTAAAATCGCGCAGTTGCTCTATATGCTGGAAGTTCCTACTTTTTTTTTATCCTTGCATTCTTCCCTCAGAGGGGGTCTGCTGCTCTGGTTAGTCTCTTCCAGACTTCTCGATCTTCAGCTTGATCTTCTTCTATCTCAAGTTCTCTCAAGTCCGCTTTCACTTTGTCTATCCATCTCAATTTCGGCCTCCCTCTTGGCCTCTTTCCAGGTACTTCGACTGACATCACCAACCTAGCGACATGATCTTCCGCTCGTCTTCTAACGTGTCCATACCATCGCAATCTCTTCTCTTGTATCTTCTTGACGATAGGGGCGACCTTCATCGTAGCTCGTATGGTGTCGTTAGTGACGTGGTCCAGCATCGTGACTCCCGCTGTCCATCTTAGCATGCGTGTCTCCATCACACCAATCCTTCGTTCGTCTTCTCGCGTGCACGGCCAACATTCGCTGCCATACAGAGCAGTCGGGCGGACTGTAGTGCGATACAGCTGGGATTTTAGCTTGAGTGGCATCTTCTTATCGCACAGGACTCCTGTGACACTTCTCCATTTCGACCAAGCTGCATTTATTCTGCTGGTTATTTCGTCCTGAAGCGTACCATCTGCGGCGATGCGACTTCCTAGATACTTGAATGTCGTGGTCTTCTTAATTGGGGCGCCTTCGATTTCTATAGTTCCAGGCGTTTGAGGTCCCACCTCCATGTACTCGGTCTTGCTGGTGTTGATCTTCAAGCCGTGCAGCTCAAGTTCATTTTTCCACTTCTGCACCTCGGCCTCCAGTACGTTCCTGCTTCTTGCCATCAGCATCACATCATCTGCGTACATCAGAGCCCACGGAGGTTGCCGTATGAAGTCTCTAACTATCGCATCCACTACCGTGATGAAGAGGAGGGGTGACAGTACGGAGCCTTGATGAACTCCGGCGTTGATCTGGAACTCTTCTGATGGCCCTGCTGCTGTTTGTACGTGGCTTCTGGCATCTTTGTATATCATCTTGATCCATCGCACATATTCTTCCGGCACCATGTGCTTTCGTAGTGACCACCATATGATGTCATGCGGCACTTTATCGAACGCCTTCTCCAAGTTCAAGAACGCCGCGTGCAGCTCGCATTGCTTTTCCCTGCTTCTTTCCATCATTATTCTGACAGCGTGGATGGCATCTGTTGTACTGCGGCCTTTGACGAATCCACACTGGTTAGGGACTAGCTCCACGATGTTTCGCAGTCGTGCTTCTAGAATTCTTTCGAAGATCTTCAGGGTGTGGCACATAAGTCGGATGGGGCGGTACGTCGAGCAGTCAGCTACGTCACCTTTGTTCTTCCATATTGGTACCGTCACGCTTCTGCACCAGTCGTTCGGAATTTTCTTGGCTTCTATCACCCGATTGAGCAGTCGTGTTAGCCATGTAACTCCAGCTTGACCACATGCTCTCCAGAATTCGTTGGGGATGTCATCGGGGCCTGTCGCCTTGCCGTTCTTCGTCTTCATTATTGCGGCGCGAACTTCGTCTTCGGTGATAGTTGGAACTGGTCCATGCACAGGCTCAGCTGTAGACGTCACTGTGTACTCGTGGCTTGTAGACGCTGTCTCGGCGAAGTGTGCTCTCCATCTTTCTCTTATCTCTTGTGGCTTCCTGAGCATTTTCCCGTGTGCGTCCTTGATACTGTAGAAGTGCTCTACATCTCTTGCGGCGATTGATCTTGTTTTCGCGAGTCGGTAGATGTCTCGTTCGCCTTCTCGAGTGTGCAGCTTCTTGTAGAGTACCTCCATATACGCTTCTTTTGCCTCTTTGACACTCTTCTTGGCTGCCCGCTTCGCGTCTGAGTATCTCTGCCGTGCCTCTTCTGATTTCAGCTTCTGCCACATTCTGTACGCTGTTTTCTTCTTCTTGATCATGGATTGCACTTCTTCGTTCCACCACCAGGTTTCTTTGTCAATTTTTGCCCTTCCTGGCTTCGTACGTCCTAGTAGACTGCTTGCTATCTGATGAACATTCTTCTTCAACTTCTTCTAGGAGTCTTCTGATTCTTCTTCCAACTCTGGTAGGGCAGATTCCATGGCTGCTCTGATGTGGTCCTTGTCTTTGAGCTTCCACCATTTGATCCGTGCTACTTGCCCTGTTGTTGTTCTTCTTTGCTTGTCGGCTGGAATATTCAGATCCAGAATTAGTGGTCGATGTTGTGGTATGCAGTCTTCTCCGGGTATGACCTTGGTGTTCTTCACATACTTAAGCTCACTTTGTCGTACTGTCCAGAAATCTATCTGTGTCTTCCGATTCCCGCTGGCGTACGTGATGAGATGACTATCCTTCTCTACGAAGTATGTGTTTGCCAGTGCCAAGTCATGCGCCGTGGCGAACTCCAGAATACGTTCTCCTTCGCTGTTACGTGTTCCGTATCCGTGATTACCATGACACTTGCTTGTACCACTTCGTTGTACACCTACATGCCCGTTGAAGTCTGCTCCTATTAGTAGCATCTCGTCGCGTGGTATCGAGTCGATACAGTCATCGAGCTGCTTCCAGAATTCATCTTTCTCTATCTCCGTGCACCCAACTTGTGGCGCATATGCGGTTACGACTCGTAGAATTCTTTTCCCCATATCCATTCTGATGCACATTAGTCGATCACTTATTCGATCCACGTCCGTGATTCTACTTCTTAACGCTTCTGAGACCACTATACCGACGCCGTTCCTGTTGTTGCACGTTCCTTTGTACAGAAGCTTGTACCCGTCACCTATGTCTCGTGACTTCTCTCCTTTCCATTTTGTCTCCTGAATACAGGCGATGTCAACCCTACGTCTTCTGAGAAAATCAGCCAACTCGCGATGCCTTGAAGTGAGTGATCCTACATTGACGGTGGCTAGACGTAACGCTGAGAACTTGGATACTCGCCTATGGTGAGCTAGCTTCTTCAACCGTCCCCGCTCACCCTGCTGAAACGGTAACCCTAGCATACTGTTCGCATCCGTCGGGCTCGAATGCGCGTCGCCTCCGGGGAACGCCCTAGCTTTTGTTCCGAATACTTGATGAGACATAAAAGAGCATTTTGATGCGACCATTGTCTTCTTCAGCCGGCTTGTCGCTTGCTTTCCCTTTGGATTAGCAGCCTGACGCTGGATTCGTGGGGCGAGAGTTTTGCCAAGGAGATTAGGCCCATCGCGGAACCGAACCTGTGACCTTCCTCGCCGTAGTCAAGGGCACTAACCTCTCGGCCACTCCGCCCCCTGGAAGTTCCTACCTTAATTCCATAATAATAAAAAGCATAGGTGATTCGCTTTTTGGCAATAAAGCTGAAGCCAATTTTACAGAATAATGAATGACGAAGGACTTAAACACGGGTGAGGGAACTTACATACACAATAAGGTTGCCGCCGCCTAATTGAAGTTCATGAGAGGTCATGAACTCCGCTAATCAGGCGGCGGCAACCTTATTGTGTATGTAAGTTCCGTTCCCCCTTAAACACCGTTTAGATACTTTTGGGACACCCCGTCTATGCTACTCAGACAATCGACGGGACCCCTCCGCCGGACCCTCGGAAACTGCCAGAGTCGCGCCGGACCCAGTTGACCAATGAGAGAAGGGCAAATGGGCGGTCCATCGCGGTGGCATCACTGGCAGGCAAATGGGAGGCTTCTCCGGCCCTGCTGCAAAGGTCCGCCATTTCTCCGGCGCGACTCTGCCAGATTTGACGGACTCCGCGCCGCAGAAATCTGCGCGGCGCGTGTCCGCCAAATTTGGAAGAGCCGCGCCGGAGAAAATGGGAGGGGTCCGGAGCAGAAATGGGAGGCCTCCGGAGCAGAAAATGGGAGGTATCCGGAGCAGAAAATGGGAGGTATCCGGAGCAGAAAATGGGAGGTATCCGGAGCAGAAAATGGGAGGTATCCGCCGGAGAAATGGGAGGTATCCGCCGGAGAAATGGGAGGTATCCGGAGCAGGCTGCGTATCGATTTGGCGCGTAGCAAGCAAACGTATAACTCCACGGTGATGAGTCCTCTGTTTACGCTCTTTGTCCATATTTTAGTCGCCGTTTCTTTGATTCTGTTGTTTTTGCGCGTTTCTTTACCGTTTTTTCCTTTTCCGCGTTGCTCTTCGTCGCGTTGGCGTTTATGTTGCTGTAAGTTCCTCGTTTTCGGGTTTATGTTTGAAATTTTCGTGCGGTTGCACTCAATCACCTTCAGTGTTTGGCTCTTTCCGACTTGCTGAGACATCGTAGACTATTGATGGAGTGGTTTTTGTGATTAATTCTGGATTTTCGAAACAATGAGGTTAGTTGCGCAACTATCTAGTGTTGTTGTGATGAAAGTATCGTCTAAATAATCCGTTTATTGCTATAGTGTGGACCCCGGCCAGGTTCCCATAGGTACCTCCGCGGCGCGCCCCAGCGCATGCCTTCAGTGCGCTTTTCGTTTCGGCTCTGAAGGGATTTCTTTCAATTTGCTCTTTCAAGTGTGTTTGTTCTCTTCTGTAATCTCTACTTTAGATGTAAACGACACACGTCAACTGCTGGTGATGGATTTTTACGAGTCTTGACAGTCTTGCAAGCATTTGTTTCAAAAATCTTGTTTTTTTCTCAATAGTGAAGATTTCGGTGTAGTTCAGAGACATCTCTCCAAAGGTTGTTCAGAATAAGTGTATATGCAGTTGATTTTGTGGAGTGTAGATGCTTCTAGCCTTTTGTTACACCATCAGAGCTTTGCAATCGTGCTCTTGAGCTCAAACTTTCTGGGTTTTTTTATGACCAGAAGGAAGACTTTTCAGAATTGTTCTTCGACTTTTCCTGTTACTTCTATCATCCATCGCTGGTAGTGTCATACACTACTAGCGATGGATAATAGAAGATTCCAG
Organism: Cylicocyclus nassatus; assembly: GCA_958299035.1. Classification (NCBI taxonomy): domain Eukaryota; kingdom Metazoa; phylum Nematoda; class Chromadorea; order Rhabditida; family Strongylidae; genus Cylicocyclus; species Cylicocyclus nassatus. The sequence goes on from CATQJL010000316.1 coordinate 5,465,520, forward strand.
TTATCTTTAGTTATTTAGTTATTTTATTATTATTTTTTTATTTTTTAGTTATTTTTTCATAGAATATTTGATCCTTGTCTTCTTTCCTTTTGCTTTTTCTATCTATGAGATTGACTGGAATCTGAGCGCTAGTAGTAGAAGTTGTGAAGGTTCTCCTATTGCCTTGGCTTTTCTCGTGTTCGGATTAGAGGCCTCCACATCTCATTTCACTCCTGTTTTCGGTTATAATGCTTTTTTGTTCGTAAGTGAAATGAGAAGCGTTCAAGTCGGGCGCGCGTTGCGTGTGCGCCGCGCTAGTACCTGAAGCTGGCCGGGGTCCACACTATCTCTCTCGTACGTATGCTTACCAAGTCGATCGACTTTTCATCAGACGTTGCAGATCCTCACTATATCGTTTCTGGCTTGAAAGATAGGACAAGGCAAGAGATATGTTGACAAAAGTCTTGGAGGCAACTCCAAACGATGTTGAAGTTTTGTGACTGTTACTGAAGCATTGTGACTGTTACTGTTGCTTAGTCACATCACATTGCTTCCAGTATTGCTTAGCGAGATTAGGGACTGATAAGGCTAGGTAAGCATGTAAATGTGAAATGTTTGAGTCACATAGCTTCTTCTTTACTGTTTATGTGACTTTCAATTACAATTTGCAGAATCGCTTTTGAACGAGCGTTGGAATTGCAAAATGACAATGTTTGTGCTCTCTCAGCACTTGCCACTTTGGATTACAATACGCATACTGTCGAGGGAGCCCAAAGTGCAGTGGCTTGTCTAGGCCAAGCGTATAGTCTGGAGCCGGAGAATCCGGTTGTCTTGGTCCATCTTGCCAACCACTTCTTCTTCAAAGGAGTCACTGCAGAAATTCTTTGAATTAATTACGAATTATCTATAAAAGGGACCTTTTAAATTTGTCCAAGCTGTTACATCGAGGTGTTTATCGCTTTATCTGAAGGCATCACTTTTTCAGGAAATGAACAAGGTTGAACGGTTAGCGTGGCATGCAATGAGTATGACGGAAAGTGACGAAATCAAGGCCGAAGCTTGTTACATTCTTGCGCGGTTTTTCCATTTCAACAGAGACTATGAAAATGCGTTCAAGGTAAGTTGCATATGCAAGAATTTCAATCCATGTCATCATCGTGTCCTAGTACTATTATCAAGCAACTACGTTGAATCATCCTACTTTCGTTTTGCCCCAGTATGGCCTTGGGCCTCGGAATTCGAAGATGTTTGGATGAATATAGCTCATGTATATATCGCACTTGGACAATATGTCCCTGCTTTGCAAATGTGAGTTTAGGGCGTTCCTCGCTGTTTTGTTTCATGTTGCACAGAATGCTTTTTTGATCTTTTTGTCATTTTCTTACCATGTTAAAACCATATGCTTATACTGTGGTGTTACAAGGTTCTTTTTGCAACTAGGAAATTAGTTTTTCTTTGAATATTCTTGTCACTCCTAGTATGGTTTTTGTAATATGAATTAACTGTTGTACGTATGCTGGAGATAGATAGATAGATTTTTCGAAAGTTTGATAAATTTGAAATAAATGTCTTATCTCTTCGTTCTTTCTTCTATCTTCTATCCACAAACGCTAGGGGTGAGAGGGAGGGGGTAGTGTATGGGGTGAGGGTCGCGCTAAACTCCTACCCGGGGGGGGGGGGGTCCTATTCGGCTTATTTGGGTGGGGTTTAGAGACAAAATTGGGGTTTGGAGCTTAAAGGCAGCGTCCAGGCAAGTCTGGACCTATGGGGATTTTACATGGAAAGTATTTTGGGGCCCTAACTAAGCCACTACCCAACCGGCAGCTCAAGTAATGCTCTAACACCTGAGATATTCTGCTCGAAACCGGACCCCGCGACCGTGTTTCGCATGGATTCATGGCGCAAAGCGTGGATCCTGGCGCGAAACTGCCATGAATCCATGCGAATACGTTCGCGGGGGGTCTGTTTCGAGGGGAATATCTCAGCCATTGGAGCACTACCTGAGCTGCTGCTTCGGCAGTGCCTTAGTCACGGCCCCAAAAGTACTTTCCATGTAAAAGCCCCATAGGTCCAGATCTGCCTGGAAGCTGCCTTTAATTAGGGCTAATTACAGTATGCCGCGATCGGGGGGCTCCGGCGCACAAAATCGGGGGGCTCCGGAGCAGAAAATGGGAGGTATCCGGAGCAGAAAATGGGGGATATCCGGAGCAGAAAATGGGGGGTATCCGGAGCAGAAGATGGGAGGTCTCCGGAGCAGAAAATGGGAGGTATCCGCCGGAGAAATGGGAGGTCTCCGCCGGACAAATGGGAGGGCTCCGCCGGACAAATGGGAGAACCACCGCTGGGGATACGCCGCGACCCTGCCACTTCTCCGGCGGAGGGGTCCCATCCATTGTCTGAGTATGAATATTGAATTCTCTAATATCCGATACTCAATGAACTTCCGATGGTCAATGTGCATCAAGCTTTCGAATATTTAGTGCTCATCGAGTATTCGAATACTCGATAAACATCAAATAATCGGATTAATGACCAGAAAGTACGACTATCGAATAGTATCCGAAAGCTGAGATTTTTGAATCCCTATTGAATATATTCAATCTGAATTTTTATTTATTTATATAATGGAATGGTCATTCGATTCGATTCAAAGTATAATGGGATGCTCGCCAAAACATGACGATTCTTCCTAGTAAGCACACCAGCGGCTTAGATCCTGCGGTCGTCTCGCTCAAGCATTCCACAAAGTCTTCTCCTTTATGCATTTTCATGCATGAGCAAAGTGAGGGCTACCAATCCTGGTGGCTGAACTTTGAGTTAGCTAGGAGTTGTTATTCAGACAGTGTCTACTAATCAATAATGGCATAATCTCGTTATCTGCATCGTCCGGCAACTGCATTCGTCACTTACTTGCTCAGATGCTTAGTCAGAGGTATATTTTTCTTTGTTTCACATATCTTCAAATTGCATGCTGGCCCCAGCTTAAAGATTTCTATGCGCTCTGTGCCTCGTTTCAAACATCCATGATCTTCCAACCTGTCGTCGACGGCTACTTCCACGAGTAACAGATGCAAAAATCGTGTCTAGCTGGTTTTACAGCTGGTCATCCTCACGTACACAAATGTCCACCTCGTTAAAGGTCTTTCTCGGGGACGTTGCTTTGCGAGAAATCCACTCCGATATTCTTATAGCCGCATGCATGAACATCCCCGCGGGGAGGGGATCGCAGCCTTACGAAAAGCTTCTATTTTGAAGGCCTAAATGTCTGGATTTTACGTTGTCAACCTACTCGTAAGTATTTTTATCATCATTCAATATAAATACATTGGACAACAGCGAGAAGCTGTATAAGCCGCATTTTCCAGCTTTGTGTGATCCTTGATAATCCCGGCGCTTTCTTTAGAGTCATTTACCCTATTTTCAGGTGTATAAGCCGCACCCTTTTCGCTCTAAAGGCGAACAGGCCAAAAAACTGACTGTCATCATGGAGTGCGTTAAGTGAGAGCAGTATGCGACAACGCGACCGCTTCGCGAGACACATGCGCGGCGGCACTCCTGCGGTATGCTCGCGTTTAGAGCAAAAAGGGTGCGGCTTATACACCTGAAAATAGGGTATTTTGTGAATTTAAGGGAAAGCTCACAAAGTTGTGATCATCCAGCCCAACAGTGCTTAGCATGTTGCTGATAAATTCAAGTGATGTATGGATTTATGAAATTTGCGTCAGTCTTCAGCCACAAGTCGGTTGGGGATTACAAAAAAATTCAGTTTACAAAAATTCATTTGTTCTCATCAGCGGCATAGATAGCATTGTTGTGTTAGGCCTCGGGCATACCTCACGCGATTTCAGTCGCGACGCGATTTGGCAATACTCCAAATGTTCATAACTCATCGTACGTGGTTTCTGAATGTACGGAAGATGGGGCATTTTATCAACCTACGAAAGTTATACATGCTGTACATTTGTGGTCTACCAGTATTGAATTTGAAAACATCTGGCAAATTGCCAGATCGCGTGGTGACTGAAACCGCGTGAGATATGTCCCTTGCCTTAGATAATCAGTATAACTTTGGAAGGCTTTCGTTAACTTCAAAGGAAGAAAAATGACTTTGTAGAAAAGCGGCGGGGATCATCAGGGGATCATACAAACGTTGAACTTTTTGCTGGTGTTTGATGTGTTCGTAGTACGGATAGTAGGAGTACTTGCGGACAATTAAGGGCCGCGCATACCCGTCGCGAGGCAATCGTCGCGATTTGTAACCGCTGGGAACTAGCACGAAAACGCGCGACGGCTCGCTAATCACTGGATGTGGAGCAGACCTCTGAGCTATTTGTGCATTCTTACACCACACTAAGTTTTGTTGTCAGTTTGTGATGTCGTTAACAAATAACAAAGAAATGACTAGAGAAAACCAATACATTCGGTAAATATTGGACTCATTCGCACTTCTTATGCAAAAAAACTAGCTTCAAAAAGTAAAAGACCATCATAAAATCTTCCGGAAAGAAATCCTAATCCAATGGATGCGTTGCGCGCGCATTCAAAATGAGCGATGTGAATTCGCTGAGATGAGCGTCGATCGCGGCGATTTCGCTAGGATGGGCCTAGCAAAAACGGTCAGCAGTGCATCTCGCCGAACAGCTAGCACGTATTAACGAGGATGCTACGCACGTGTAACACATGTCCTTTAGCAGAACTCGCGACGCGATGGATCACTGCCCGGTATGCCCGGGCCTTTAGACAGCCTGAACAGATATTTGGAGCTTCAGAATATAAAGCTTTCTTTTGAGCTGCGGTCCCCTCCCCAGGATGGATGTCAATGCATGTGGCCCCTAGGGTCCATCTGTCGTCTATTCTTCTGATAATGTGACCGGCCCATCGCTTCACTTTCGCAACGTAATCCGCTAGTTCACGAAGGCGGGACATTATTCGCATTAAATCTGTGAAGTCCGGCAAGATTTTGTTTGTATCGGTAATCTTCGGAGGCTGCGCTCAATCGTTCTATGGGTCGTTCGTAGAGCTTTTCATTTGGCTATAGTATCGAAGCAGCTCTCAACCTCGTAACAGAGCGCAGGGAGAACGTTCGAGTCGAACAAGTGGGCACGAAGCTCCGAGTCTGTCAGCTAGTGTTGGTGGTTTACTTCAAAGGCCCGAAGGTGATATAAGCAGTTTTTCTTTTCCTGTTTGGCTCTTCCCTCGCATCGTTCTCCATATTCATCGGAGGTCTAAGCTACGCGTAAAAAGACATTTTCACATAATATGTCAATTCCACTACCTCATCTTCGCAAAAAGCGTTTTCCATGACCTAAGACTTCGTCCAATCCGCAATTCGATCTTCTTTCCTACTTCGTTTGGTTCATTCAGCATCGTCTCTGCTTCGGTGATACTGTTCAAAAAGAGAACGATGTCGTCTGCAAAACGATGATTTGAAAGGAATCTCCTGTCAACTTGATGCCTCTCTCGTCCCGTGCACTAGCTTCATCGCCCACTGCGAGGGCGCAACGAACACCCTAACGAGTCGTGTCGTTATGTCGGACAATTTTCTAATAGGAAGAAATAGGGGGACAAATTGAATAGTCGCAACGTCGTTGTACAGTTATGCAGTCGGCTAGTGTCACGTAAGCTGGGTCCACGCCTTGGTCGACTAACCCCGACAAAGGGCGTTGGTCTCAACGCCGTCAAAGGCTTTCTCGGGACCACGAAGATTGGGACGAAAAGCGGCAGTGGTACTCCCGGCGGACTTCTAGGATTCTCGCCACCTTCTTGATGTAATGCATGCAGCTGGATCCTTTGCTAAGTTGTTTCTGGGGCTAAGTTTCATTTAGTGTCCTTAACCTGCAAGCGAGGATGATCTTTGTGAAATTGTACAGCACACTCAGCAAGCATATTGAACGGTAATTCCGAAGACCCTCCCGTTTGGCTTTCTTGAAGAGAAGGACGGTTTTTGAGCTATTTATCAATCGAAAACCCCTTCATTCTGAGATAAAATGTTAGATGCAATGAATCTTGCGTGAAGCTGTTTTCCGGCACGCAGAAGCTCCTTGGAAAAATGATCTGGTTTCGTAGTCGGACGTCCTCATAGTCTGGATGGCAGTGCACATTTTGAAATAAATAAAGGATAAATTCGGAAAGGAAAGGAAAGAAAAGGACTCGCCGTTTTAATTCCCTTTGTGGGCATGTGCCAGATGCACAGTACTTCATATTCAAGAGGCAACAGTTTGCGTACGGGCCTTTTAATGCTTGCGGACCAGCCGAGTACCAAAAAAGTGCTTTTATTCTCCCAGAATTACTCTGGAAAGTTTACCGTTTCTGAAGGGTAGAAAGCTTTGTTGGCCCAGGGGCGAGATCGAACCTGCGTTCAAGCTGGTCATAACGGCGCTAAAACCACCATGCCACCCGTTTCCCTGAGCACTTGTATGGCATTATTCATGGTTATTTCTCCCGTGGGAACAACGAGCATCGGTTTGGATGTTGATGGGCAGAAGAGGTTTGGTGTAAGATTCTCGATAGATCCCATCTTTAATCGGGAGGAAGTGAGGTTCCCATCTTTGTACAAGAATGCTGCCAGCGGCACGTGATATTCGCAGAGTTCCCTTCGTCACTTCTTAAGACTTCATTCTTAAAAATAATATCTTTGAAATTCGTAAGTGCATTCTCTGCGAACAGTTTCGACACGCCTGCATCAACTTATTCAGACTGTGCGTCTGTGCTTTCGAGATCTGCGTGCGACGGATTAGTAATATCTATAAAGTCGCCAACAATAGCGATTTTTCCGAATTGCGTAGGGGTGATCAGCGCAATACATCGCTTTTGCTCTGTACACCCTTGTCTGCACTTGCACGTTTTTGCAGTATTACCGATTTTATCGCTACGGAAATTCGCAGGAAGTGAAATAGACTCAAGTCTCAAAGGTAGTTCTATTTATTTGAGGAAACGGAATCGAGAAGGCTCAAATAAAGCAATGATGCATCATCAAACAACGACGGTCCCAATTCATTCAATTACACCATCGCAAGCGTGCCTTCTCTAACTTTACAGTACGGTACAGCGCGCGAGGAATTGGCAGCTGGTAGGACTCCTGTCCATAGGTGCGATAGGGCGAGCCGGACTCTCCCCAGGTGAAGGGGGTCTCGGCTGTTCCCGACCTTCCAGGGTGAAGGGGGTAAGTGAAAAGGTAAAAAAGCGTGGTATGAAGAGCCTTATTTAGGCACATTGAAAAAAATGAAAATTTTTGAAAGAAATTAAAAAATTAAAAAAAATTGACTTTGTGAAGATCTGTGCTCCTGTTTCATTTCATCAACAAAAAACGAAAGCAATAAGGTTTATCCCAAAAGATGTACAAGTTAGAAACAACTTCAATTCCTGCACATTATCATCAACAATATCACTATCGCTAACGTCAGAGGCAACAAGCTCGCTTCCTGAAAAGTCTTCTTCTTCCTCCAAAAGGTGATCGGAGTAGAAGTAGAACTGCATGCCAAAGCGTTCTGAGTCGAAAATGGATTCGAAACTTTCTTCTTCTTCTAAGCGCTTTTGTAATTTTTTTCCTGGCCCTCTGGTAGCACCAGGAAAGTCAGCAGGTAGGTGACCAGTTTTTTCATACCATCTTTGAGGATATTTTAAAAAGTCATACGGTAACAGCCTGTCTGGACCACTTATACCAATTCAAATGAAGTTTTTAGATAACAATATGTTTAGTAGAAGGTACAAATCTTAAGTAATTGCTTAGATGCTCCATCGTTGTACGACTTCTGCGTTGTGTTCTGATAACAGAGTAGATAGATAATTGCTTTCTCCACCTCTGCCGTGCTAGTCGGAATGGAAACTAGCTTTGCTAGTAAGTCCATTAGATTTTTGCGGTCAGTAATGGGAAAAGAGCCAGATCGCATATGCTTTCGCAACACGGGAAGGAAATATTGCATACTCTTGGCCTTGTCGAACTCTGGCTTCACCTCCTCTGACATACGTCCTGTCAGCTGATAAGAAAGCTGCTCAACTTCTTCTTTAACAGCATCTGCAGAATAGCCCGAAAAAAATAGATACTATGCTGCGCGTTGGTTTTTTTTTCAATATCATAGGTCATAATGTCACAAGGCGAATAAGTTCCAAAAGCACAAAGCACAGAATTGGGTTCGCACTCCAGTCGGGATCTAAGAGCAGTAGCTATGCTTTGTACTAACACCTTCCTTTTGTTCCACCTTCCTCATGTTTCTGAATTTAGCAGTCTTGAAATCTTCAGCAACCTGAAGATCAGCAATGGACTTCCTGGACATTTCCTCATTAAAACTAGGCAATCTGTTTGGATTCCTTATGTAAGAAATCAGAGAGTTTCGCTCAATTGTCAACTCTGTATCAATGTCGACAACATTTTCGTCGGCGTAAGATTTTCCTTCCGCCTCGCTGTTGAACTGGAACACATGCGATTCATCTGCGATTTTGTAAAGTATTCTGCCTGCCGTTTCCTCTTTAAACTGCCAACCTTTCCAAAACATTGAGGGATATTTTAATAACATGTTATTCTTCTGAATGTCCTAAAGTTTTTGATTCATTAAAACCAACCATTCTCTACAAATTAGGTAAGGTGAGTCTAGAGCGTTTTTACGAAAGTGATTTTCTTCAGCACTAGGTTTACAGAGTAAAGATTTCAAAAATGGGCGGGTTTTTGTATGAAGGTGTGGAAATTCACCAATCTCCCGTAGTTTTTTGAGTGTGTGCTAATAATGATGGCATAAATGTCAATCAAAAGCGCTTTTTTTACCAAAAAAACATAAACATATAAGAACGATAAGCACCCTTAAATAGACGCGTTCGCTCGGGTTCCCGTTAGTGCTGATAACGATGTCAATCCACAGCACATTTTTTACTATTAACTTGCTCCACCTCGCTCTTATTAAATCATCCCGAAATTTTTTGCGCACGATTTTCAAAAATTCATAACTTCTTTATGTGAAAGGGTAAGTCATGCTTTCTATAATGACATTTCAGCCACTTAGTAATGGTCATCGCTGCATAGATAGGAGCGATAGAAGAAAAATAATCAAAATTTGAGTTTTCTGTGTAGGGTCATAAAAATCGGAGACTTACAACAAAAATCGGAGCAGTCAGTATTGTAGATTCTTTCACCAGCTCTTTTTAACAGTGCAAAGTTTGCGCCGATTGAGCGTTTCTATGGAAAGTTATGATTTCCCTGAAAAATGCTAAAATAAACCAAATTCGCCCTTTTGTATTGCTTGCTCGAATCATAACTTTTCATAGCGACCCTCAATTAGCGCATACTTTGCACTGTTAGAAAGAGCTGGTGAAGGAACCTGCAATACTAACTGCTCCGATTTTTGTTGCAAGTCTCCGATTTTTCATGACCCTACACAAAAAATTCAAATGTTGACTAATTTTCTTCTATCGCTCCTATCTATGTAACAGATGACCATTAGTAAGCAGGTAAGATGTCATTATAAAAAACATGACTTACGATTTCATACGAAAATAGAAGCAGTCAAATCGGTTGGAAAAATCAGAAGTTATGAATTTTTGAAAATCGTGCGCAAAAACTTTCGGGACGACCTATACAATGTGTTAGCTTTTATCGGTCACCGGAGCAAGTGCTTTTTAAAGCCGGGAAGCAAAGATACCCTAACATGCTGTACACCACTCGAAAGCTGAAATCATGGAGAATCTAAGAAAACCATTGACTTTTTTCTAGGTCTTCTGTGCCGCGAGATATGAGGGATTTTATGTACTCCAAAAACCAACTGCTTTTTTGTCCTCACTTCCTGCTCTCAATGCTACGAGAAAGTCGACGGTCTACGTTTGTTAATGAAGACTTGCTCTATCAACCAGATAGATAATTAGCGGTGATTAGGTCTTCGTTTGGCAGAAATCTGGGCCGGTAGTAATCTGGTCGAAACTCCGAGTTTAAAGCTGTGCGTTAACTCAGAGTTAACTCTGAGTTTCATTATGAAACTCCGATACTGCGAGTTTATCCATGTTTTCATCGTTCTCGGTTTATTTCATGCCGTGTCAATGATGTGCCATTTACTAAAACCCAAAAATCTACTTTTCTAGAATCTCATTTTGGAAGTTTGGACGAGTTTTCGGTGTTAGTCCATCCCGTCCATTATGCAACAAGGAATAATATAGTATGCAACAGGGATACACTTATACAGTACGCATCTAAAGCGCTTTGCCATGTCGGGGGCGTAAAGCGTAATCGCCTGGGTGGGCGGGGCTGATGGAGGGGGCGGGATGTGCTAGGATACCCGTATATTGCGGGTCCCCTTTTCTCTCTTGAAGATATAGATAGGGGACCGGACTGTACAGTCATTTTTACGTAAAAAAGAGATTTCGAAAATCCAGCTTTCATCAAGATTTTACTTTTTGGCGTCACTTGAATAATCATAAGAATTCAACTGCACTATCGGTAACACTATCGGTGTCAAATTGTAACCTTGGAAATGATTTTCCGTCGGGAACTTTGAAGAGCGCTGTCCACGTGATTTCGAACTTGCGCGTCTCGTTCCGTTCCGAAATTCCACGTTCTTTTCTCGGTCTCTCCGTTTCCCGTCACTTTTCACGCTCCATCACGCTATCACACCATCTCCTTTCGTGTCATCCATCCAAGCGCTCGCATTCCGGCCGAATCCAAAATCAAAGGTCTACGAGAGCAATAAATTTCCTTGCAGTTCGCATCCCATTCGCACTGCGTGTCCCCTTCCAGTGTTTATAGTCTCGGCTTTCCAGATGTTCAACACCCTGGCGTCTCTCGACCATTCGGACGTCTTCGATGGTGTGGCGTCGACTGCGCTCGACGAGCTGATTCGCAACTCGGCCGCCGCGCTCAGCGGCCACAGCGGTCTTTCGGGTATCCAACCTATGACCGGCCTAAACGGCACACAATTCGCGCAATCGAACAGCTTGGTGAACTCGCAGGACGCGCCCAGTCGAGGACGCAAGAAGAACTCGAGTATGAACCTCGTCTGCGTCGTTTGCGGCGATCAGGTACGGTAGTTGCAGTTTGAGTTATTACGCTACTGTAATCCTCTTTGAGCAACCATCTTATTTAATTGCACCATTTTTTGGTTTTCTCTGGCATTTGCGAATTCAAGCGGTATCATCGAGTACTCTGCGTTGATACCACTGCTT
>CATQJL010000316.1:5477137-5512221 GCA_958299035.1 Cylicocyclus nassatus
CACGAAAACTGATCTCATTTGCTGCCAAGGCAAATTTTTCACATCAAAACTTGGGGAATGGGCATAGTGGTCGCGACTTCGTCGCTGCCCCTGTAACAAACATGCCTCAAAGAATAAGCCTGTTTCTGCGAATCAAAAAGTATCAATTTGGTGTTTTCCATTTTTTGGTCATTTTGCCTAATGTTCATTCAAAGTTTTTTGGATTTTTCTGCTCAGAATAGCCGTTTTCGAGGAAATCAAAGACCAGCGAGCTCTCTTCCTTTCCCCCTTCTGGCTCGCCCGGGTTCCCTAACGGATTCATCCGTCACGGGTTAAGTGTCAGCCAAGCCCTGGTAGCTTATTTATGCGTTCGAGTAGGGGAACAGGATTTGGTAGAGTAGCACTCACCCTTTGGAGAAGGGGAACGACCTGCAAATTCCAACAAAGAACTACATGATAACACCAATCTATGACAGATTCCATACTTTCTTTCTATGTTTTTGGCACACCCATGTGAGTTAAATAAATTGATAAATAATCAAATAAGTCTTCTTGTTAGATGTCGAATATTCTCCCCCCTCTTCCTTTCAGCAGAATCTGAAGCACTCATTTTGCCCCCGTCAGGATAAACTATCAAGGGAAAAGAAGTTACTTTTCTTGCATGCGATGGTAGAGTTCAACCGATAGCTGCATCTTTACTTCCATCACATATTATACAATATTATACAATACTAAATTGAACGCGACAGAATACTTGTTGCGGCTCGGTGTGCTCAGCACCCCTCGCCCTAGTGCTCGTACGCCTGACAACACAACTCCGAACTTCAGGATGTTCCACTTCTGCGCTAGTGTGCGCACTACCTAGCGCGTCCGTTCGACGCCAACACCCCTACCCGTACAGACAAACAATCACAACACGACTAGATTAAATCACATTTACTAAAACATAAGAACAAACACAAATACCTAAAACTACTAAAAGAACTACTACTATTAAAGAAAGAAAATGGGCACGGAACGAGCCGCTTCGTCCCGTGCTGCCGATGCTCCAAGAAGATTATCTTCAACGTGTAGTTCCGGGTCCTCCACCGGGTCAACCGCAAGCCCCTGGCCCATACGGGACGGCGTGACCCCTCTCCACTCACGCAATCCTTTTCAACTACTCGCTAGACTACAACTTTAGCTGCGCGTCTCCGTACCCAAGAAGGTTGTCAAAGGCTCAACCGCTCGAAACCGTTGATCATCCGCGGGAGCTACTGGAGGCGCTGCCAGCGGGTTGACATCATCAAACGATCGATAAGAACGGAACTCGAGGAGGCGTAGACCGCGGCCTGCGCGCCCTTATATACCCTGTGACTTGGCAACGCGCCCAGTAAGGGAGGGTCTTGGCGCGAAATTGATAGCGCGCCAAGTAACGCCGCAGCCAGCGCTCCCGGCCTCCTGTTTCGAGGAGTGGCTTGCATCGCGCGAGCCGCGACACTCCCCCCCCCCCCCCCCGAAACAGTGGACTTGGACGTTCGGATGGTGGTTACGTGATAGCGCTCAAGTCCACAGCGGAGGGCACCTAACTGAGTGTAGCGAAAAAAGAAACAATGCCATCGGCAGCACAGTAGAGCGCGCGACGAAAAAGTTGGATGAGTAAAACCCGGCCCGCGCTGAAATAAACAAGTAATAAGCATAGCAAAAAAATAAACTTAGAACGACACGGGATGAATACAGGTAAATACGATTGAATGGATAGAAGTTATACTACTAAACAGCTAAATAAACTAACTACTGTTCAAAGACAACTACGTACAATAACTAAATATAAAAAAGTTTTGTCGGCGGCTAGAGGCGCAACCAGTGGAGCACCATGCTGCGTCCAACCAAACCAAGTGACCATAGCGTGGATCAAACGCGTACCATAACTGCGATGACACTCAACCGCGCGTCCACACGCCAACCACTGCATACTGCTCGGTCTTACTGAAACAGTTGAAATTTAATTCAAACATATCTCAACAAGTCATGCTCTCACTTCTCTCCAACCACTGCTACGCACTAGCTCGCCTAATTTTACTTACGCGCGCCACGGTGAGGCAACGGTGTTCAAGCGCGCGCTTGCACAAAACCCAGATGGAGTTGGGTTACGGGTAACTAAAATAGCCAGAAGTGACACGACTAACATACTAGCTCTATAGATTTTGCTCGCGCAAAAACGGGCGTTGTCACTTGCTGCTATGCAGCGATAACTACGCGACCAGCTAAGTAAAAGAGTGGACTTCAGTCCAGCCTCCCGCGAGAGCAGGGTGATGTAACCGGGCACTGGACGATGGCTGGTCTCCTCGTTGATCACGGCGGAGCAAAGACACATGATTATGTCGTGGATGGCTGTGCGTAGACCGTTGTATTTCTATAGTGCCTTCTGGCTGAACGACTCGACCTGAACAAAAAAGTATATGTACTTGATTCAAACGCGCGGATGTTTTGCGCTGCTAAAACATAGGATAATTATGGCGAGTAAAAGTCGTTTGCGCGTGGTGTAAAATGCGCTATAGGCAAGTGTACATAAAGTAGGGCTCAATACAAGAAAGAAGAAACTGAGAAAAAGGTACAGTTTTGAAATGGTTTTAGTGGGGTAAGTGTGCACAAGGTTTAGATAGGACGCAAAATAATGGAGTGCACTTCCGGAGTGTCCTAAAAGTTAGAAAAGAAAGTAAACAATGAAGAAAAATTAAATTTTGCTCTTCTTACTTGCATTGTTCCCTTGCTGAGGTCCTTAATCTATGGTAGTCGACAGTGTCAATATACGTATTTATTGCAAAGTAGTCTAAGTGAGGTAAGATTGTCAGTATGAAGTGAGTTACAATGAAGCGCTAGCTGATACAGCAAAAATACGTAAGCACAACAAAAATATGAGAAATAACTTATTAAAACTACTGAAATAACAGATACAAAAGAAATGTGAGCGCGTAACGACTCTAATTTAAAGCGTATGACGAGCGCCAGCATTCGCTGATGTTGCTGCTTTCTCTGTTAGTTTCGAGGCGCGATCGCGCTGTAGCCGGCATTTCACGTCGGGACCTCGGTGTTGAAATTATAATTAAGACGGATAAAGACTAAGTGATCGAGCGACTAGCGCTCATCTTATATATAAAGCTGAATGTCTGTCTGTCTGTATGTATGTATGTCTGTCTGTACGTATGTGCGGAATAGAAATTTTTATTTCTGAACCGATCGGGACCAAACTTGGCACACATATACTTCGGGGCAGGGAGCGTGTCATAGGCTACTTTTCGTTATCGATCGATATCGATTTTATCGATTTTTATCGATTTTTTTGCTGAGTTCACCTACGGGGCCGGGAGTTGGCACAGGGGGGTAATCGAGCATGGGGATTCCGAATACAATATCGGTTTCCAGGATTATCGATTACTTTTATCGATTTTATCGATTTTTTTGCAAAGTTTGAGCTACGGGGCTGGGAGTTGGCACAGGGGGGTAATCGAGCATGGGGATTCCGAATACAATATTGGTTTTCGGGATTATCGATTACTTTTATCGATTTTATCGATTTTTTTGCAAAGTTTGAGCTAGGGGGCTGGGAGTTGGCACAGGGGGGGTAATCGAGCATGCTGATCACCCCCAAAATCGATAAAATCGATAAAAGTAATGGACGATCCTGAAAACTAATATTGTATTCGTAATCTGCATGCTCGATTACCCCCCTGTGCAAACTCCCAGCCCCGCAGGTCAAACTTTACAAAAAAAATCGATAAAATCGATAAAAGTAATGGACGATCCTGAAAACTAATATTGTGTTCGTAATCAGCATGCTCGATTCCCCCTGTGCAAAATCCCAGCCTCGCATGTCAAAATTTACAAAAAATCGATAAAATCAATAAAAGTAATCGATAATTCTGAAAACTAATATTGTATTCGGAATCCCCATGCTCACTTCCCCCCCTGTGCCAACTCCTAGCCCTGTAGGTGAACTCTGCAAAAAAATCGATAAAAATCGGTAAAATCGACATCGATCGATAACGAAAAGTGGACTATGACACGCTCCCTGCCCCGAAGTGTATGTGTGCAAAGTTTGGCCCCGTGCGAAGCCGGGTACGCCAGCTAGTGTGCAATAAAGTCCCACTAACCCTAAATATGGCTTCTAATTGTCTAGAAAATTTTTATATAATCCGACTAGAAAATTTTTATACAATCCGACAAGTGCCAAGCATCCAGTGTCGTCAGCTTCTTCTCTTACTTTAGACTGGGGTCACTTCAAGCTAGGAGATTAATATCTGGCGTAAGGAAAGGGGGGGGGGCGGGGGAGGGGGGGGGCTGTTAAAGAGTTATGGTCATCAACGAGGTCGCCGTCTACAGTCACAGCCCAAGTACCTCAAACTTGGGTAATTGAACCAGCGAGGTCAGTCGTGACGTCACAGTCGCGTCACATGACGTCACCGCCCTCTTTCGATGCCCCGCCCCTCCTCCGACCAATCATAGCGTTTGCCCCGCCCACCGGCATCGGTATATAAGGCGGCTCACCTCGCCTCCAGCCAGTCTTTAGGTCTGTGCGAGCTGGTGGACGGTTGATAGCAAAGAGAGCTGAGGAATTGGCAAGAACGTTGAGAAGTCTTCGAAAAGACACTACCGTATTCTAATTTACGGTAAACTTATCTAGCCTTCCCTCATCTTCTCAATCAAAACTTAGCTGGTATTCGCACTGAGATCGATATACAAGACGCAAAATGCCGCCGAAAAAGCGTGCATCCATTGGCAGAGTGGATCCCAACACTAAGAGGGTTAGGGATCAGAGAGAGGCTGAGACCTCAGAGCAGCGCCAAGATCGATTGGAAGGCAATCGAGTTAGAATAGCAGAAGCGAGAGCGAGGCAAACGCTGGAACAGCGTGAAGAAAGTCTCTCAGAAACTCGCTTGAGGCTTGCTGCTCTGAGAGCCTCAGAGTCACAAGAAAGCCGTGACTCTCGACTCGAAGGCGATCGAGCGAGACATGCTGGAACCAGATCTCAGGAGACGGCTGAACAGCGCGAATTTCGACTCGAAGACGATCGAGCGAGACATGCTGGAGCCAGATCTCAGGAGACGGCTGAACAGCGCCAATTTCGACTCGACGATATGCGGTCGAGGAATGCTGAAGCCAGATCTCAGGAGACGGCTGAACAGCGCCAATTTCGACTCGACGATATGCGGTCGAGGAATGCTGAAGCCAGATCTCAGGAGACGGCTGAACAGCGAGAGTGGCGACTAGAAGACGATCGAGCGAGACATGCTGGAACCAGATCTCAGGAGACGGCTGAACAGCGCCAATTTCGACTCGAAGACGATCGAGCGAGACATGCTGGAGCCAGATCTCAGGAGACGGCTGAGGAGCGTGAGTCTCGACTCGAAGGCGATCGTGCTCGACAAGTCCGCACTCGACAGACATCTAGGCGAGTAGATCTTCACCTGGCAGCACTCAATTACGATGCTCAGGTCGACTACTCGACCCATCCGAAGGTACAGATCGGAAATATGGATGTCGTATGTGGCAAGTGTCAAGCCAGAAAGTTCAGAGCCGAACCTCCTGGCATGTGCTGTTCTGGCGGCAAAGTCGACATTCCGCCTCTACTTGAGCCGCCTGAGCCCCTCCGCTCATACATGTCCGGCACAAGTGCTGTCTCCAGGCATTTCTTGCAGAACATCAGGAAGTACAATGCGTGCTTCCAGATGACGTCCTTTGGCACTACAGTCGCCACGCCCGACGTTGAGGAACAGGGCTTCATGCCAACGTTCAAGGTGCAGGGACAGGTCTATCATAGAGTTGGATCCCTGCTTCCTAATGGCAATGATAGCCCCAAGTTCTTGCAGCTGTACTTCGTCTGCGACGAGCAGCTGCAAGCGGACCAACGTTGCGGCATCATTGGTGGCACAAGGCCGGACGTCGTGCTAGAGCTGCAAAGAATGCTGCATCAGCACAACGACCTGGTGAAGGACTTCAAGACCAACCTGGAGCAGATGCCTACAGATGAGTATAAGGTCGTTATCCGTGCTGACAAGCGACCTGCTGATCAGCATGAACGACGCTACAACGCTCCATCTGTAAACGAGGTGGCGGTAGTCTTGGTAGTTGGAGACGACTGCGACAGGCGTGACATTATCATCCAAAAACGTGGCGATTCGTTGCAGCGCATCTCTGAAACCCATAGATCGTACGATGCCCTGCAGTACCCACTCATGTTCTGGAAGGGGGAAGACGGGTATCACTTCGAACTATGGCAGCGAAATCCTAGCACTGGTGCTCCTACCAATAAGAAGGTATCGGCTATGGATTTCTATGCGCATCGAATGATGATAAGGTCCACCTCCTTTAACCATGTTGTGAAATGTCGCCAACTATTTCACCAATTTATCGTGGACATGTACGCCAAGATCGAGGGTGAACGGCTCCTGTTCATTCGACGCAATCAGCGAAAGTTACGTGCAGACGAATATATCCACCTACGGGATGCCGTGGCCGAAGATGGAAATGTCAGTGACCTTGGGCAGATGGTCATACTACCATCCTCCTTCACTGGCGGCCCACGCCACATGCATGAGTACACTCAGGACGCCATGACCTATGTTAGAGTTTACGGTCGCCCTGATCTGTTCATCACGTTTACATGCAACCCAGCGTGGACCGAAATTGCGGAAGAGCTCTTCCCTGGTGAAGCGCCTTCTGACCGCCACGACATCACGGCGAGGGTCTTCAAACAAAAGCTTAAAAAGCTTATGGACGTGCTGACCAAAAGCCACGTTTACGGAGAAACTCGCTGCTGGATGTACACTGTGGAATGGCAGAAACGCGGTCTTCCGCATGCCCACATTTTAGTTTGGCTGAAGGAGAAGATTCGCCCAGATCAGATTGACAGGATCATCTCGGCGGAGCTCCCCAATCGAGAAGAGGATCCTCTTTTGTTCGATGTTGTCTTCAAAAATATGATCCATGGACCATGTGGACCACTAAACCCGAGGTCGCCTTGCATGAAGGACGGCAAGTGCACAAAGAGGTACCCTCGGCAGCTGATCCGCGAAACCCAAACGGGAAGAGACGGTTATCCCCTTTACAGAAGGCGAAAACCAGATGAAGGAGGATATACCGCTGTCGTTAGGATGAGGATGGACCATCAGTCTGTGGACGTTGAGGTTGACAACAGCTGGGTGGTGCCATACACTCCCTTACTCTCGAAAATGTTCAAGGCACATATTAATGTAGAGTACTGTAATTCGGTAAAGTCGATTAAGTACGTCTGCAAATATGTGAACAAGGGAAGTGACATGGCAACGTTCGGCCTCGAGCATGCCACTGCACCGTTTGATGAGATCGAACGATATCAAACGGGCAGGTACATAAGCAGCAACGAGGCAGTGTGGCGCATTTTGGGTTTCCAAATCCACGAGCATTATCCACCCGTTGTTCACTTGAGTGTCCATCTAGAAAATGGACAACGCGTCTACTTTACGGCTGATAATGCGCGGCAAAGAGCTGCGCAACCACCTCAGACGACTCTCACAGCATTCTTCCTTCTGTGCGAACACGATCCATTTGCACGGACTTTGTTGTATTCAGAAGTTCCAAAGTATTATACTTGGAACAATTCAACAAAG
This sequence comes from Cylicocyclus nassatus, assembly GCA_958299035.1. NCBI lineage: Eukaryota > Metazoa > Nematoda > Chromadorea > Rhabditida > Strongylidae > Cylicocyclus > Cylicocyclus nassatus. The sequence goes on from CATQJL010000316.1 coordinate 5,484,745, forward strand.
AAGTGGGCCAGAAGAAAGCAAGGCGCTGAAGTTCCCGGACAACCTGGCATTCGTGCTGCGGATGTTTTAGGACGTGTATATACTGTACACCCTAAGCACGCCGAGTGCTTCTACCTCAGAATGTTGCTCCACACAATCCGAGGACCGACGTCATTCGCAGTATTGTGGACAATCGACGGAGAAGACTGTGGGACCTACAGAGAAGCATGCCGAAGACTTGGCTTGCTTCAGGATGATCAGCAGTGGGACCGGACTCTCGAGGAGGCATCTGCGACAGGTTTCGCTGCTCAGCTAAGAAGTCTCTTCGCTATCATCTTGACGGCGTGTCAACCATCAAATCCTCAAGCACTTTGGGAGAAGTACAAGGAAGCTCTGAGTGAAGATATACTCAGAGAATGTCGCAGAGCAGCACCCTCTGCAGACATCGACTACTCTCCCGAGATGTTCAACCGAGCGTTGGTACTGCTTGAGGACATGTGCACGTCGATGACCGGTCAAACTCTTAAGGATCTCGGTTTGACGCCACCAATACGCGGAGATGACCAAGCACTTGAGAGCGATGTTCTCCGAGAAAGGTCCTATGATGTCAATCAGCTGTCGAGATTTGTAGAGTCCAACAGATCCCTCCTCACGGAGGATCAAGAGTTAGCATACCACGTTGTTCTGGACACGATTTCCAGTGGCAAGGGTGGGCTACTCTTTCTCGACGCTCCAGGTGGAACAGGGAAAACGTTCCTCATCAATCTCCTACTTGCCGAGATTCGCAGACAAGGAGGAATCGCACTAGCAGTGGCATCCTCAGGAATTGCATCAACACTGCTAGAAGGAGGCCGAACTGCTCATTCAGCCTTCAAGCTTCCTCTGGATATTGCTCATGTAGAGCACCCAGTGTGTGGGATAAGCAAAGGCACAGGGAAAGCCAAGGTGTTACAAGAAACCAAACTCATAGTTTGGGACGAATGCACCATGGCGCATAAGAAGTGCCTAGAAGCCGTTGACAACACACTACGGGATCTACGAGGAAGCGACACGGTGATGGGTGGGGCCGTCGTGCTACTGGCAGGCGACTTTCGTCAAACTCTGCCAGTGGTTCCGCGATCGACTCCAGCAGATGAGCTGAACGCTTGCCTCAAAGCTTCTCCTCTCTGGAGACATGTCCGATCGCTGAATCTCACGACGAACATGCGAGTCCACCTCCTTGGCGATGAGACTGCCAGAAACTTTGCGCAACAACTGTTGCTTCTAGGCGAGGGCAGAATTCCGGTTGAACCAAGTTCTGGTTGGATTACCTTTCCTCCAGACTTCTGCAATATGGTTCAATCGGTGGGAGAACTGATCGAAAAGGTCTTTCCAAACCTTGCCACCAACTTCAGCAATGGGGAGTGGATTTGCGAGCGAGCAATTCTGGCGCCCAAAAATGAGCAAGTGAATTCTATCAATGCTCAGATTCTAAACAGCCTACCTGGACCAGTAACAACATACACATCCTTTGATACGATGGTCCAAAGTGAACAGGCTGTTCACTTCCCCACTGAGTTCTTGAATTCACTCGAGCCCAATGGGATACCACCTCACAGACTTGATCTGAAGGTTGGTTTGCCAATCATGCTCCTTCGTAACATCAACCCACCGAAGATGTGCAATGGTACAAGGCTTTGCATCAGGAGTCTCATGCCAAACGTCATAGTAGCGACCATATTGGTGGGGAAGTTCAAAGGTGAAGATGTTCATATTCCACGAATCCCTTTTGTCCCCTCCGATATGCCCTTTGACTTCAGGCGAGTGCAGTTTCCGATCAGGCCTGCACTCGCTATGACGATCAATAAAGCGCAAGGACAGTCTCTGCGAACAGTAGGAGTAGACCTGGAAACTCCCTGTTTTTCGCATGGTCAGCTGTACGTGGCGTGTTCCAGGGTCGGGAGTCCGGCGAACCTGTACATATATGCGCCCGAAGGGAGCACAGCTAACGTAGTGTATCCCAGGGCGCTAACATAATTGCATGCAGTAGTATATAGTGCAGTATTTATTTGTTGCATGCCATTCTATTTCAAAATCAAAAAAAAATAAAAAAAGATAAAATCCAAAAAAATAATAAAACGAAAACCCAAAAAAATGGTGGCCTGCGGCGGTCAGGGAAGGTGGGTGGGACAAACAAAGCAAATGAATAGATCCAGCTGAGCTATCCTTCCTTACTGATGAGTTCCGGGGAAAGCCTAGGACCTATTCAGCCAAACCGTCTAAGGGTAGGAACGAAACGGTACAACTAAAAAGCCGAAGTTGTATCTCGGCTTTTTTACCCGAAGTGTATGTGGTGCCGGGCGGAGCCGGGTACCCCAGCTGTCGATTGATAACGAGAAGTAGCCTACGACACGTGCCCGGCTCCGCTATGTAAAGGCTACTGCATGAGCTAGCTGAGCGGGCGCGAACGCGGCGCCCGCGTATCCTCATCGTTGCAAATCCTGCGCTTCATGCGGTCTGCGGCTAATAAAGCCGCGTTCGCGCTCAAAGATATTGCGCCTTCGTCATGCAGCAGCGTATTTTGTGCAAAGTTTGGTCCAAATTGGCCCAAAAAAATTCCAAACCCGCAATACGTACACACAGATAGACAAACGAACAGACATTCTGCTTCTTACATAAGAAAGCATATGTCTTAGGCCTAAGGCACACCTCGCGCGATTCGGCACAACAGCGATACTTCGTTATTTGTCGTTAATGCGCTGTCTCTGGTCAGAACTTGCTCCGTTTGCAACAACTTACACAAGCTACCCGAATATGCGTTTGAGAAGTGCGCACGGTAAATTTGTAAAAACTTGCCTGCTTACCCGGCTCCGCTCGGGCCTATCACACTGTAATAAAGGTCCCATCCGTACCCCGCAGCCTTTCCCTGTGCCCACTTCTACACTTCATCTCCCGTTCCCTGTGTTGTTTTCGAAATCAGCATGCTCGACTACCCCCCTGTGCCAAATCCCAGCCCCGTAGCTCAAACTCTGCAAAAAAATCGATAAAATCGATAAAAGTAATGGACGATTTTGGAAACTAATATTGTGTTCGTAATCAGCATGCTCGACTACCCCTTTGTGCCAAATCCCAGCCCCGTAGCTCAAACTTTGCAAAAAATCGATAAAATCGATAAAAGTAATGGACGATTTTGGAAACTAATATTGTGTTCGTAATCAGCATGCTCGACTACCCCCCTGTGCCAAATCCCAGCCCCGTAGCTCAAACTTTGCAAAAAATCGATAAAATCGATAAAAGTAGCGGATAATTCCAAAAACTAAAATTGTATTTGTAATCAGCATGCTCGATTACCTCCCTGTGCAAACTCCCAGCCCCGTAAGTGAACTCAGCAAAAAAATCGATAAAATCGATATCGATCGATGACGAAAAGTAGCCTACGACACCCGCCGGGGCCCGAAGTGTATGTGTGCCAAGTTTGGTCCGGATCGGTTGAGAAATGGAATTTCTATTCGGAGCATACGTGCAGACACACACAAACAGACATTCAGCTTTATATAAAGAAGGTCTGGCAAACCAACAAGTCGCGTGAAAACGACGATTTGGCCGAATCGCGTGAGGCATGCCTTAAGTCTCAGGCATCGGATTGAGAGCTGTGATTGTCGCTCTCCCTTGCGGGAGAGCTGTCCCAAAATTTGAGTCACCGCCGGGGCCACATTGGTGGCCACCGGCGGTGGGGCCGGCTGACCCCGCCTTAGGCGGTGTCATGCCGGCGCCTTCTGCGCGGCGGCGCTACTGGCCGCGCGGGCTCCGCCGGCTCCCTTGCGGGAGCCGGCGGATTGCCCGCGCTTTGGCGTGGAGCCATTCCCGCGGCTCCCCCCCGGGCCGCGGATCATCCGCCCAATGGACTCGGGGGGCAGGGGGGTTGCCGCGGGGGGCTGGGCGGGAGGGTCGGCGGGGATGGGGCGGGGGCGGGGGCGGTCGCCGTGCGACCTCGAGGGCCGCCACCCGGCCCTCGAGCGCTCGCACGGCGACCGCTAGCGGGTTGTCCTGTTGTTGCTGCTCGAGCTGCAACACCGCCGCCATCCGGTCTACATCGACGAGGATATGGTCGCCGTCCCATCCTAATATCGCCTCTAGAAAACGGTCCGCACGGACTTGCACTACCCTTATCGGCATTATGAGTACCTCAAACTTGGGTAATTAAACCATCGCTGCCAGCTGTCGACCCTACATCATTGGTTAGGCTTATATCTCGTGGCGCGTCGGCAGCTCGGGTCGGCAGCTGGCAACGATGGTTTTCATCCCGTGCGAAGCCGGGTACGCCAGCTAGTCCTCGATAAAGAGAAATGAGGGAAATGAAAGAATAAGAAGGTAAATGAGGGAACATAATGAAATCAGAAATTTTACTTACGCAAAGATGCTGTATCTTCCTAATTACTTCTTGGACACTCCACGATGACGATGTTGCGCCTTCGCGCTACGCTGACAATCGCTTTGAAAGGGCTCCTCACTGAGGGGCGGGCGTTAGGTACCCAGCTGGGGTGCGGGCGTTAGGTACCCAGCCATTTGTGATATACGCTAAGCCCCGCCCCTTTGTTACTTATCAGCGGGTACCTAACGATACACCAAATCCAGCTGCTAGAACAGCTCACCTAGCGTGCAAAAGCGCTGCCGCTTGGGCACAAATGAGACAGTTTGAGAAAACAAAAAAATGTGCGAATAAAAACGGAAGTTTGTACACAGCCTTCTTTCTATAACACAGAAATTCGATGATGAAAGTAAAGAACAAGGTAAGGCTTGTATTTTTTTTGTATTCACATTATTTTGCAAAAAGAAATCGTGATAAACTGATCTAGCTAATCAGCGGAAATTTCAAAGAAGTAAACTCTGTAGAAATCCAGTTGACCAAATTCTTATGCTTTTGATGAAGCAAAGCGCTCTTTCAGAGATGCTCCTGGCAAATTAGTTGCACGGAAAATTCCTTTATTCCAAAATATTCTTCAGATAAATTTTTGACAACGAGAAGTGAAAACGATTGACACAAGAGCTTCGACGAGAGCTTATCATCAGGAATCTAGTTGGATAATTTGATCATATTTTGGCTGCTAAAAAGAGAATGAATTTCAAACAATTGCAGTATGAAAGTGCTCTAAAAAGCATACGGAGAACATAGGCATGATGAAATACAGTAACTCAATGGAAATTTCATAAGGGATGTGAAATCTTCCAAAATAAAGAAAAATGTCTGCTCATTAATGTAATCCCATAATTCTGCTGATCTCAGTAATGACCGAATTGATGGCCTTGACACTCTAGTTCACAACCCCTGTAGCAATATCAACGTAAAAGGGTTACGACCCTTAACTTCACACCTCAAAACGGAGGCCAACGACAATATGCGTATAAACAAACAGGAAGAGGTTGATTTCCACATCAGTAATGCCAATTCAGACGTCATACTCTGAAGTGTATGGGCGCACAGCCACATACTACTCCTTTGATTATATCCCTAATCAGGTAAATGTGATTTGCTTATTTCGATTTATTATGTGGGTAAATATGTAGAATTTTCAGGAGAACGTCCTTCCACCAACATTCTCTACGCTATATCAAGATAACAATACTGCCGCTATATCAAGATAACAATACTGCAACATCAGCGGATCTCTTTTCGTCCTCTTCCCAGGTAAAATTTAAAATTCAATTGTTATCATTTTTTTTTGAAAATGACTAAAATATGCAGAATTTTCAGAAGAACGTCCTTCCACCAACATTCTCTACGCTATATCAAGATAACAATACTGCAACATCAGCGGATCTCTTTTCGTCCTCTTCCCAGGTAAAATTTAAAATTCAATTGTCATCATTTTTTTTTTGAAAATGACTAAAATATGCAGAATTTTCAGGAGAACGTCCTTCCACCAACATTCTCTACGCTATATCAAGATAACAATACTGCCGCTATATCAAGATAACAATACTGCAACATCAGCGGATCTCTTTTCGTCCTCTTCCCAGGTAAAATTTAAAATTCAATTGTTATCATTTTTTTTGAAAATGACTAAAATATGCAGAATTTTCAGAAGAACGTCCTTCCACCAACATTCTCTACGCTATATCAAGATAACAATACTGCAACATCAGCGGATCTCTTTTCGTCCTCTTCCCGGGTAAAATTTAAAATTCAATTGTCATCATTTTTTTTTTGAAAATGACTAAAATATGCAGAATTTTCAGGAGAACGTCCTTCCACCTACCTTTTCTACGCTATATCAAGAAACAAACCACACCGTAGCGACATCGCTATCTTCTCCTTTGAACACTTCTACGAATGCAGAAGTGTTCAAAGGAGAAAAGAAGGTAAGTAAACGCGGATCACACCCTGTTATTCTTTACGATGTTCCAGGTTCTACGCGAAGCTACATATTTCAATACCATAAAAGGACAAGCCAAGAGGGACGCCTCATCTATCGATGCCTTGAATGCAAGCAAGCTAATAAATTCACTTCAGTCCATGTAGATTAATTTTAGATTATAAAAACTTCTTCCAGAGCTTTATAGTAACGTTTTAGGTAACAAATGATAGATTTCATAGCAATCTATGCCTTCTGCAGCATAGATGCTTACCAGCTGAACGCTGCAGAGATAAAGCTTCTCGTGTTACATACAAGGTATGCATTTTTTCAAAAATATGTTCTTTAATGCCAGCATTCTCAAAATGGCAAATTGCAGAGCACCCAGACTCTGCGCAGTGATAAAGATGCTCACAAAGCTCCAACATATCGCCATTATTCTAAGGCTGCTGAAGCGATTCTGGAGATGGACTGGAAAAGTGAGTCAAAGTCGAATATCCTGAACTAATTTGCAGTGTTTTAGCAGATGTCGAAAGGCGGCAGGTGCTACAAGCTTTTGCTGGAAAGGATTACAATAGCAAAAGAACCACGTTTGCGAGGTTTGGAAGTTATAATTTAACTAAGACCTTGAGTATGTTTTACTTGTAGAGCAGCTGCTGCGCAAAAGAGAACGGTGCTGATGTCCGATGCCCCTGAAGACCTTCGAGAACTAACAGGGGGTGAGGAGTTCCTCGGATTACAAAATGAAGACCTCCACATATATTTTTCCGAGGAACTCGTTCGAGTAAGTAGTTGACAAATCGTAACATATCTGCAGAAATTAAATTCAGTTGGCTTGCTCGAATGGGCTCGTAGCACTTGTTGGCGACGGAGTGCACAAGCTGAACCCTTTAAGCACGCCCAACCGAATGGATAAGGGTCAGCTTTACATTCTGCATGCCGTTATCACCGGAGGGCTCGAGGAAACTATCATATTAAATATTAGTCGCAGCTTTTGAATTTTCATTCAGATTCCAATTTTATATGCCGTATCGCGCTTTAAAACCCTGGAAACCTACAAAACAATATTCGCCCTGCTTAATGGAGCGCTGACCACTAGGAATATGCGCATAATCCTAGATTACGAAAAGGTGAGTTTCAACAAAGCATGTCCAGCACATAACGAGACAGCTGCTTTAGGCCGCGATACGTGCAGCGAGAGAAGTTTTCCCGGAAGCAATCATAGAAGGCTGCGCATTCCACCTCGCCCAAGCGTGGAATCGCAGATCCGCTGATTTGGGACTTCGACGCTTCGTCAGGGGACCACAAAAGATAAGTGTTGTTGCAAATTGGTGGAAAACATTGAAAGGTATAGTTTTTTTTACCAAAAGACTTAATTGACAAGGTGCCTGCTCTCACTTCGCCGCCGGTGAGTCCAGGCCATATCGCTCACGAGGCATGCAGAAATTTCCTAAACTACCTGCGCACTGTTTGGCTGACTGGTGTCTATGCGAATTTGTGGTGCAAATGGGAGCACGAGGAGTTAAGAACCACAAATATCGCTGAGGCGTTCCATAGGTAGGCTATCGTTCACTCTGAGTACGTTAGATAATTGAACTGTTTAGCAAGCTGCGCACCATTCTCTCAAGAAGAATAAATCCGCCGTTTGAGGAGCTTCTAGACTGCATTCGTGAGCAGCACACTCTTGCTCTGGCTAAAATGCTGTATGCTGGAGAGGTAACGTGCAATTTTAAATTCAAACAACATTTTGGATATTTACTTTATTTTAGAACAATACAGCTACGAAGTCCTTACGCAGCAGGGATCGCCTCAGGAGAGAAAAAATTAACGCCGCCATGGCACATTTCAAAGAGGTAGTGGATGATAACGATGAGGTTGCAGTGGAGGACATAGTAGAATATTGTCTTAATATGTCTCGTTATGTTTCAGAAAAATTAGTTTAGGACATTGAATGTTAAAATATTAGTATAATATTATGTATATATTTGAGTTAAAATCTTGATGTATATAAACGTATGATTGTTAGTAATTATCGAACTTACAGCAGAGTAGTATATTATTGAGTATATGGTGATATTTCAGATGAATTTCGGGTATTGCATTATGTAATTAGTGTCAGTCATTTTATGCCAGTCATGTAATTAAAATTTCGTTTATTACGATTAATACAATTATGTAAATAAAACAAACTTTTTTTGTCATGTATAAATACACATGTTTATGATTTTCTAATGAATGACGTTGTACATATAATAAATAAGTAGTGGATTATGTTGCTATGTTATGCACGTTAGATTAATCATTTCCATAAATGATTTGTAATAAATGCAACCTAATCTATATATGTTCATATATTTATATATATGCTTAAAAGAACAATATTTATTTTCTGGTAGCTATTGGTTGTCCGTAATAATTATAATCTATATACTTATATATGCTCAAAAGAATAAATTTATTTTTTGCATTTGTAGCTATTGACTGTCACAACGTTAATCAAGTCGGTGATTAAGTAAGTCAACAGTTGCCAGCTCCATTACTCAAAATTCGCTTACATGAGGAAAAGTGTTTATGTCTCTCTTTTACTCACTGGTAGCGAGCCCCAGCGCTTTTGCACGCTAGATGAGCTGTTCTAGCAGCTAGGATTTGGTGTATCGTTAAGTACCCGCTGATAAGTAACAAAGGGGCGGGGCTTAGCGTATATCACAAATGGCTGGGTACCTAACGCCCGCACCCCGGCTGGGTACCTAACGCCACGCACCCCTCCTCACTCTCTGCCACGACTTCCAGAGGCAATAAATGATTCACTGCACGGTCGACCACCCTCCTTTTGCCTGTTCTTATTCTGGCTGATCTTACGTTGCCATCTTTTGAGGTGTGTAGTTCCAAAATGAGTCCTAATGGCCAGTTTGATCTCGGCGCGTCCTCTTTGACGAGCACGACTTCACCGACTCTTGGTAATTTCGTAGAAGACCGGGTTTTCGCGCGTATAGCTTCTCTTTCCGCCAATACTGATAAGTATTCCTTCTGCCAGACATCCCAAAAACGGTCTAAGTCGGTCTGCAGTGTCCTGTAGCGCTTGTTAAGCGCTTGATAGTTGTCGCTCGACGAGTTCTTAACCTTCTGTGGCAAACTGTGAGTCAAGCGAGCTATTCGGAACTGTGGCGATATCAAATCGATCGGCCGGATAGCCGCATTTGCACTAGGATTCACCGAGTTTACTGGAAAGAGCGGCCTGGTATTGAAAATGGCCTCTATCTCTATGATGAGCGTTTCGAAAAGCCAGAGATCTAGAGTCTGATTCCGTATCGCCTTCTTCAGCGCAATCTTCACTGATGCGACCAATCTCTCATAAAATCCCCCTTTCCAAGGCGAATAGGGGTTATGAAGCTCCACTTGATATTATGGCTCATCAGAAACTCGTCCATCTGGGAATCCTCCGTAACCGTCGTCAGCTGATTCTTGATAATCTCCTGTCCCTATTTGAAGGTAGGCGCGTTATTGCTTGTAACGCTGTCGGGTGTTCCTCTGCGTGCCATAAACCTTCTGAAGCAAGTATAAATTGGAACGTAGAGTTGCCTCTTACCACTTCTAAATGCAACGCGCGCGTCGACATGCACGTGAAGAGGCAAATCCAGACTTTATGGCGATCGCAGTTCAGCAAACGAACGGAGATAGGCCCAAAATAATCTAATCCAATGTGCTGGAACGGACGACTCCTCGTAACTCTTTCAGCTGGTAAATCAGGTGGACTCGGATAAGTGCATGGGCGACCCTGATATATCTTTTACAGATTACACACCTGGAAATAAACGATTTTACTATAAGTCTTATTTTGGGTATGAAGAATCTCTCACGTATGGCAGTTATCAAATGTGACGGTCCTGCGTGAAAGAGCTGATGATGGTAATGCGCGATCAACTTCTCGCAAAGAGGATGAGATGAAAGTATGAGGATGGGATTTCTTGTATCGCTCATCTGCGCGTTGGTCATACGCAAGTCAACTCTTACAGTACCGTCCGTATCGTATTTCGTGTGGAGTTTCTTCACATACGATCCGTCCATTTGGCGCTGACTTTCGCGATAATGTTCGCGTATGAGTATAACTTCAGCTGCAGTGAAATCGTCCGATGTTATAATGGGAGTAGTATCTATCGTGCTAAAAAGAGAGCATTTGTCCTGATCTTCGCGCTGAAAGCGCGTCTTGACTCTGTGACGCACCTTAGCCAGGTATTTGAGGACGTATGCTATAGAACGAATCAACTTTGCGATCGCAGTTCAGCAAACGAAAGGAGATAGGCCCAAAATAATCTAATCCAATGTGCTGGAACGGACGACTCCTCGTAACTCTTTCAGCTGGTAGATCAGGTGGACTCGGATAAGTGCATGGGCGACCCTGATATCTTTTACAGATTACACACCTCGAAATAAACGATTTTACTATAAGTCTTAGTTTCGTACGTGTAAACGGCACGAAAGATCTATACGTCTCTTGTATGTTACTAACCGAAGAAACGACTGCCCTTGGCACGCGAAGGTCTTCCGATTCTGCTCCTGCGGGTGTTACTTGTGATGGCTTGAAAGCCTTGCAGGGCCACTGTTCGAAGGGCGTCGTGAAAAAACTGGGACCTGTCCACCATATATGTTGTTGAAGTTCAGATGCTGTCAATGCCCGGGTGGCACAATCTGCTGGGTTAGTTTCCGTGGCCAGGTAATAGAATCCGGTGGCGATTTCGTCTGCCTTCAGCTCATCCAAAACGCGACGAATGTACTTGGCACGATTGATGGCGTAGGTCTTGAGGGGCTTATGGGACTGTATCCAGTAAAGGACTATCTGCGAGTCAGTTAGAAACCTGATGGAAAGGAATCTAACTTTGAGCTGGCTTCTCAAGAACTGCACTGTTTTCGCTGCCATATGACAAGCCAAGAGCTCCATGCGCGGGATCGTAATAGCGCCGGGTAGAGCTAACTTTGCCTTGGCAAAGAGTAGAGATGATTGAGGCTTGCCATTATGGGGGCGCGTCACGATATAGGCAGTCATGGCATACACTCGTTTGGACGCATCTGAACACACGATCAGATCGTACGTATCTTCCTCGGTATAACCAATGAAGCGCGGCATCCTCAACTGAAACTCGCTTATGTCCTGCACGATCGTGTTCCATTTCTGGTTATCCTCATCAGTCCACGTATCGTCCCAACCATAACCGGACTCCCAAAGATCTTGTATGAAAATCTTGGATTTTATCAGCAAAGGTGTCAAGAATCCTAAGGGATCGAACGTCGACGCGTAGACTTGTAGCGCGGTCCTCTTACTGACAACTGGTTGACGCGCGATATTGATAGGCACGTGTAGTACATCAAGCTTAGGATCCCATTTGAGTCCTAAAAACTTAGCAAAATGCCCTTGGATGGTCATACAGCTTTCTTGAGGGATCGCAACTAATGCTTTCTGATTGTTGGACATAAACTCTCGAAGATTCATGCCCATCCTGGCAAAGGTGTCCTTGCACTCCATACACTTGTCCACACAATCCTGGGTGGTCTTCAATCCTACTATCACGTTATCCACGTATGTGTTGGCAAGGATTTCCTCTTTGAGACGGTTCGCTGGATCCTGTTCAAGAAAGTATCTGATGGACATGCTAAGTAGAAATGGTGATGCGTTTATGCCAAATGGCAGACGCGCGAAGCGCATGATACGTAGATTTTCCGTTGAGGGTGGCTGGTGTACGTCCTTCAACCAGAGAAATCTAGTAGAGTCTCTTTGATCCTGGTGTAGATGGATCTGATGAAATGCTTTCTCCACGTCCGCGATGACAAGATAACGATGGAAGCGGCTTCGCATCAGGGTTCCTACCAGGTCGGGTAGCAGGGACAGTCCCTGATGAAGGCAGTCATTGAGACTAGGAAAACCTTTCTGGTGGCTAGACGCATCAAGGACGATTCGTAACTTTGTAGTCGAGCTCTCCTGCTTGTGAACGGCTTGATGTGGTATGTAATAAACATTGGGGCCTCGCGCGACAACGTGCGTGACATCTTCTATTATTCCTCTCTTCAACTGCTTCTCAAATGTCTGACAATATTCATCCCATACCGATGGTGTAGCACGAGACTTCTCGTACTGGTTTTGCAGTCGACGAAAGGCTAGAGTCTTGTTATCAACAAGAGGAGGATGATTCAATTTCCATGGGAAGGAGACATAAATCTTGCCATCCTCGATCCTGACCATGTCGTAGAAGTGCTTGATGACGTTAGCATCTTCTGCATTCTCATGTTCTTCTATCGCAACTGTGTCGAGGCCAAGAAGACTTCGCACAAGATGGTCGCTTACCGGCTCGTCATCCGTAAAGAGGGTCTTGGAGGCTAGAAGGTATTGGAGACAACCGGGTACTTCAATCCAGATAGAACTGGTCCAAATCTCGTGTGCGACAAAGTCAAACCAGATGGTGACTTCTCGTTCTTGTGCAAGTCTACAACCCGCCAATAGTTATCAATTCCAATCAACACATCGACCTCGACTCTATCCTCGTAATCGACGATGTCGCTGTCGTTTCGAGTATTAGTCCGTGGGACCGTCGTGATAGTCTCGCGCGTCCATAGCTCGAGTTCAATCGGATAGTTATACTGGTCCCAGAGCACGAGTGTAACCTCTGACGATTCCTCCGTAAACTGATGGCCTCCGAAATTCAGAGTTATGACTTCCTTAGTATTGCGGAACGGTAAGCCTAAGTGTTTGGCTAGCGACGTACGGATGAAGCTGTACTGCGAGCCACTGTCCAAAAACACTGTCAGAAGCTCCTCCGTTCTCGTTCTATAGTTCTTCGTTACAGCATGTACTACCATTAGGCGTGGCTCCTGGTGCACCGACTCTTGAGAACAAACAGAAGTGCATGATGATGGTGAATGTGAGCCTACACAAGCCTGTTGTTGATCAAGAGGTTCTGCTTGCGCGTCTCTGGTAGTACAAGGTAACTCAGTAGTACGGGTGGCGCTGTGTACTGCGGATGTAGGGCTACGTGATCGGCGCGCGGATGGGGCACGCCTAGCTGGTGAAAAAGAAGACTGTCGCCTAGATGGAGATAGCGATTCAAAATGAAGATTGCGCGATGGAGTTGCGCGGGAGCGGCTACTATACTCGCGAGGTGGACCATAAGTATCTCTTTGGAACCGCACGCGTCTAGGAGAGTAGGATCTCTCCGGACTTGGATATGTAGTCCTTTCACCGGATGGAAATCGTGGTCGCGATGCGCGTGGGAAATCCATACAAAGAGCCTTATGGTGTAATCTGCTGCAGTATCCACATGTTGATGCACTACAATAAATGTAAGTGTGACCTTGTTCCAAGCACAAAAAACAGAGCTTATGACGACTGACAAACAATCTACGCTGCGCGATATCCTGCACAATCCTGCATCGCTCTGATGAATGTCCAAGCTCACAACAAAAGGCACACTGAGGCTCGTAACGAGCTACATAACCTGGTCTACTGGGACTGCGCGACGTAGTGCGAGGATAGTATGGTGTTGGTGGTCTATTGTGCCTGCTGTAGAGTGATGGTGTGCGCCATACCTTCGATACATAGAGCCACGTACTCTGGTGACCTTCACTTTGAGCGTCATGATAGAGCACAACCTTCACTTAGAGGGAAGTCATCCGAGGCGAAGCCCGGATATCATGGCATAACTAATGACATATCCATGTAGGGAAAGATGTGAATGAGGTAAATATGGTAGTGACATCCAAAAGAAGCTCAAAAAACCGAAGGATTACGTTTTTATGGCCCTTTTTTGCCAAAAAGACTTTATATTCAAAAATTCAATGAGGAACTGGAGCAAAATTTCTCAGTTAATCTTCCTCTAGACTTCGAGTGAGCGTTGGAAGTTCATGAAAGCAGCTGGAGTTAAATAGAAATGAGAGACTGCGCTCAAATCTTGCGCAGAGAGTCGCTACTTAAATGCTGGTCTATTTCGTTATGGAGTGATTTTCAAGACCCGCGACGTTGTCAGTCCTCCTGGGCGTCTCATGAGGATCACAACGATATATAATGTTACAGGGTTTCGTTATGATCCTGCGGAGATCAATGACCAGAGCCAAATGCCCCGCCGGCTCTGGTCTGTCTCCGCTGCTCGTCTGCGTCTCCGCGACTTGCGCGCTACCTCACTACCCCAAAAGCGGGGCGCGGGGCATTTGGCTCTGGTACCCTTTTCTTCGTTGTTGAGAGCCCAATTTCGACAATCTATATATCATATTAAAGCTCTTGATCTCTATTTTCACGCTGACAACGTCGCAAGACTCCTTTTTATGATTTAAACGAGAAATATAGGAAAAACGGAGTTTTCGAAAACCTCTTGTTTTTTCTTCAGTTCAACTCTTTTCACTCGGTTTTTTTGTGTATTCGATAGGTTTTGTTTCTGTCTATGATGTAGACAACGTCGCCGAGCTTACTTCTTTGCTTATGCCGGTTTTTTTTGTGAAAATTACCAAAAAGTAGTTTTTCTTTACTTTGTTCTTTTTCAATGCTTTTGCAACGAATTTTCTCCAGCTTGGACGTTACTTGCTCAGAAGGATGAGCGGAAGAATCCAGACAACGTCGCAGGATACGAAACGACCATGCGGGGGTAAAAATTCAAAGGACGCGTCAAAAATCAGATTGGCGTCGATGTGCAGCATAACTTTTCAGACATGTTTAACATGTTCAGTTCAGTTGTTGAAGTTGTTGACAAGTTTGCCTTCTTTCGGTCTCCCAACTACCGCCACAGCTAACGCTTTTTTTAATTAGAAAAGAACTTTGTTCCTGTTGCCACCCAATTTAACCGGCAACTGAAGGACAAAAATGTGCGTAGGAAACCACCAAGATAAGGTTTTAAATTTGGTGATATGATAGCCTCTGTTTTATATGAATTTTTCAAGTTTCCTGGTTCAATTCAAATCTCTAAATTTCCATCTATTTTTTCTAAAACAACCTTCACTATTTATAGGGGGCAAGAACTCAAACAACTATCACTTTCTAGGCTCTGTCTCTTGACTATCGAAGGTATGGTGTGCGCGACTGAGACGAACGTCGTGGGTAATACGATGACGTGCGATAGCGCGTAAACGCTGGATCATTGCGACTCGCGCTCGGGTACCTACGCGGCGAAAGAGAAGATTGACGAGACACTGTTTGAGAATTATATGAATGATAATCCGATGGGTCAGCGTCCTCCACGGTTTCCAGTCTATCGATGATGATATCCAACGTCGAAAGCAATTCATCCATTGTCCACATCGAATCTCCCTTCGTCTTGTATTCGCCAATTTTCTCGCGCGTACGTCGAGGAAATTTGGCACAAATGATCTTAAGCGTGCCGATGGCGCTAGAGTCCTCCTTGAGATGTTTCAATTAGGACCATATGGCCTTGATGGTGCAAAGTGTCGCGCGTTGCGACATTGGCGATTCTGATGCTGATGGCTGCTGCATCAGTTTGTCCCAGAGCCTATTTCGGAGAATCTCCGGCCTTCCATACGTAATAGTCAAGGTCCGTACTGCGTCATCATAGTTTTCTGCCGTAGGCTGAAAGCCGACAATAAGGCTCGCAGCTGGCCCACGTAGATGTGACTTGAGGTACATAAACTTGAGTGACACTGGCACACTGATGTTGTTATGCACCGCCGTCGAAAAGAGATCCCAAAACTCCAAAAACTTGTCGACATCTCCGTGAAAGGTTGGAATCTCAAAAGTGGCAACTTCAACGACTGTTCCATGGATGGGTAAGGAAGGTTGGAGATAGGGACTGATGAAGAAACGAAAGGATTCGACGGGGAAAGGTTGAGAAGGGGTTTGCAAAAGTTGGGTGGGATGAAGGGACTTGTGAGGGGTTGTCGAATCCTTGCACGACGCTCTGCGCGCGTGCGGGTGGGGAAGTCCGATCAGCTCGCGCGACTGCATCTGGATCAGCTGGACGATCCTGGTCATGCGACGAAGAATGGCTCGCGACTTCCATTCTCACATCCTGAGGGAGGCTGACGGGTACAAATGGGGCCGGATTAGGAGTAAGATTACAAAGAGAGGGAGGAACAGTAGAAGCGCGAAAAAGATACAATGCCTCCGAGCTCGTCAAGAGTTCGATCGCAGCGTCGACACGATCACGGAGAGTTTCGGCTTTCTCGACAAGTTGATCCAGTTCACTGGCGTCCCAATGCTCCTGAATCTATTGGAGGAAGGGGAACTCGCCCTGCTCGTCAGGATGCTGATGCGCAAACTCTTCGGCCTTCTCTCTCTGGGCGCGAAGTGAATCAACAGTACGAACAAGAACAGTAAAATTGAAAAATAACAAACTTTTACGATTAAGAATGAACTGTGAATCCCTACCTGCCTCCGTGGTAAGATCCACCGGTTCCAGAATGGCCTCATCGAAGTCCGCGATCTTCTTACGGAGCGTTTTAGCGGCCTTAGTGATCTGAGCTTTGTGGGCACCAAGCACCGACATAATCTGAAAAAGAGAAGAAAAGAAAACAATAAATAAAAGGTAACGATATATACATGCGCGATAAATATGAAGTGGTTAACATATGAGAAAAATGACTAGTCCCTCAAAAACATAAATGGGATGAACGGCGACTGAAGTTATCACAGGCGTAAGGCAAAGAAGTACATCTGGGTGTCACTGAAGAACCTGCGCGGCACTAAGTGGCGCGCGTATAACGAGGTGCAAAGACAAGTAACCTGCCGGAGGTCGGCCAGAAACTATTCAGGGCTCCTACTGACGAATCGGAGAGGCATCCTCTGATAACCCATGGGCACTTGGACCATATCCTAATAGTGAACCGTGCGTCTTGCAGCTGTCGACATCCTGCGTTGTTCGCGTCCTGATGGTACTTTCCTGCCTCCTGCGCGACAGTTCCCAACTTCCCTGCACGGCTGCTCCCCGCTTGTACTAAAGGTGGTGGCGAACTAAAGGGGCGTAGAATCAGAGGTGCAAGTGCGCGTTTTGCACCAAAGAAACTTACCTTACGGTACCCCATGAGACACTACCTTAGAGGGCGACTACAGGTCCTTCATTGGGCCAATATTGTAAAAAAAGAAAAGAAATATGAGGAAGGGAGTATGCTACGGGGTCAAACTAGCCGGGTTTTGGAAATACTAAACTACAGTAGAGTGAAAGAAGAGAAGGTGGTGTGAAAGAAAGACTGACTGGGTTTGGGTTCTAGGACCCTCTAGTACTGACCCTAACCCATATGCCCATACTAAATGCCCTAAATGTATTAAAACCCAAAAATTACAATATACTAAGCCCCTTAAAACTACCCCATGCAAAAACCCCAGAATTATATGTAGCTCGAATCCCGACTCCCCGGTTATGGTCCAAGCTCCTATTTCTATAGGACGGTGCCGATCCCATACCCCTGCGCTTCCCATCGCGTACGACGGTACAGCTCTATCCCTGCGCCTCCACCGATACAACTCTGCGCAGCTCCTTTCGTCCAATCGATCCTCCATTCCATCGCCTTCTGGATAGCGCGTGCAACGATAGAATACTTGCGCGTTCTACGATACAATACTAAGTACGCGTACAACGATACAATACTGAATCGCGCTAACTTCCATCAATCCATCGATCTTCCACATCTCCAACTTCCTGCAGCCCTATCATCCAACATCCAATCCTTCTTGGCGCGTACTCCGGTACGATTCCTGCGCGTTCGACGATACAGCACTGATGATACGCGTACTACGATACAGTTCCTCTCGCGCTCCCTGATCTTATAACGCGCAAACGTGCTCGACGATACAACACATACTGCACGTGCAACGATACAATTCTAAGCGCGCTTCGCTCCATCCAGTCTCCATCTCCTCCTTCTTCATCGTCCATCTGTCCTTCCAGCAGCTATCGATCCTTCAATACGTTCGTCCGGCGATCCTGTCCATCGTTCTACCCCCCAATCGCTCCTGCCAACTTCAAAGACTCGACATGTGCACGTGCTGGCACCATCACTCTGGCGCCCCCGTGTCGAGCCCGTCAGATAACGACACCGGCCCTCCACCTGGATAGCACCTCCAAACACGGCAGGCTGACCAGGTATCGCATGGCGTAGGCGCTCGACGTCGATTGGGGTTCCAGTTGGCAAGTTGCCACAGTCTTCCCGACTTTCCCCCCGCGCTCTAACGCCATGTTTCTCACCCTGGCTAGCCCCGCTGCCTCGCTACCGGTTACGTAGATATTCACTCCAGCTTCCTTGTTTGCCTGGTCTTCTTATTGCGTGCTGAGCGTGGTAGACATCGGGTCCGTTACGCACGCATGGAGGATGAAAAAGCGCGTTCCCGACTGACGCTAATCCCAGCATTATAACGGTGTTGTTTCCCTGCTCGATCAGCTGAACTCCATGCGCGGGCGGAAAACATCATCCACCATGCGCTCGGCGTCGATGCACCATGTTGCGGCTCGGTGTGCTCAGCACCCCTCGCCCTAATGCTCGTACGCCTGACAACACAACTCCGAACTTCAGGATGTTCCACTTCTGCGCTTCCCTACCTAGCGCGTCCGTTCGACGCCAACACCCCTACCCGTACAGACAAACAATCACAACACGACTAGATTAAATCACATTTACTAAAACATAAGAACAAGCACAAATACCTAAAACTACTAAAAGAACTACTACTACGAGAAAGAAAATGGGCACGAGACGAGCCGCTTCGTCCCGTGCTGCCGATGCTCCAAGAAGATCATCTCCAACGTGTAGTTCCGGGTCCTCCACCGGGTCAACCGCAAGCCCCTGGCCCATACGGGACGGCGTGACCCCTCTCCACTCCCGCAATCCTTTTCAACTACTCGCTAGACTACAACTTTAGCTGCGCGTCTCCGTACACAAGAAGGTTGTCAAAGGCTCAACCGCTCGAAACCGTTGATCATCCGCGGAAGCTACTGGAGGCGCTGCCAGCGGGTTGACATCATCAAACGATCGATAAGAACGGAACTCGAGGAGGCGTAGACCGCGGCCTGCGCGCCCTTATATACCCTGTGACTTGGCAACGCGCCCAGTAAGGGAGAGGTCTTGGCGCGAAATTGATAGCGCGCCAAGTAACGCGGCAGCCAGCGCTTCCGGCCTCCTGTTTCGAGGAGTGGCTTGCATCGCGCGAGCCGCGACAATACTGAAGTATATGAAGTTGCATCACTTAGCTACCAATCTTATAGTAGTGTAGATGAAAAACTCAATGAAATCAGCGGGAATCAGGAGTCCTTTCTGAAAACTTTTGATGAATATGTACATGCATGAATGAGATTAGAATTGCAACAGGGAAAAAATGTAGTTTAGGAGACTTTTTGAGGGAAACGCAAACTTCTCAACGAGGAGCTAAGAGTGTTTTGATTACGAAAATGTACACCAATTCTCTCCATTCACTCTCTCATTCTCTTTATAGCTTCATTATCGGCTTATTGAACGATATCGTTGATAGTAATTTTGGCACGAATTTTCAAAGCTCTGGCACCAACTTTAGTTCCTTTGTGAACAAAAAACGCATTCACACCGTTTACAAAAATTAGGACGGTAAGCTAAACGCTCTACAAAATGACTTCGAAAGTTCAAACAAGTTTAATCAGCTGAAATTTGAAGTTAAATTCCCTGGAAATCGGAAAGAAATAGTTCTCAATCCAAGAGATCTTCCACACCTCGCACTCACTCACGCATTTCTCCACATACAATCGCATACGTAATATTGCTGTATTTTTTGGCTGAAAGTCGAAAAAAACGAAAAATTAGCATTCTCTGCTGAAGCCTCACGTCGTCAATGGAACATGCGCACCTCATTTCAAGACCACGTACCTAAGGGACGATTTCATATAAAAAACAGAATCTAAACTATCTTGCTACAAGAGTTCTTATATTCTACAAATTACGAAGTCATTTGACCACAGACGAATAGCTTCGAAAAATATGAAGCCGTGAATTTCGCACCTAGCGTCCGCGAGCTAACTCGCTCTCGAGGGGCTAAATCAGCCAGCATCAAATTCTATAGGTCGAAATTGATGATGGAACACCGCAGTGCACTTTGCTTTCAGTGCCTTCGGCAAACTTTGTAAATTATGCAAAATCTTTAAAAATTTGATCTGAATTCGAAGAAAACATTCTCACTGATCACTAAATGCTGTGTATAAAAACTTTTTTGTTAATTCGAAGCACCTTCTAAGTTGAAAACTTGCCAGGAATTCAAAAATATAGTTTTGGATTCGTGAAAATTATTGTCAAGGAGACTGCCGTGAGACGGTTTTGTCGCGACAAATACGTCGCGATAGGTCAAACAAAAGTATTTTTGGAAATTAGACCTAAATTCTAATCGATAGATTCATAGCAGTCCAGTGATGTTTTCAGTTTCTTCAAAAATCTGCCTCAAAAGTAGTTATAGCAGTCCGACGGTTTTCTCCCCCGATAAAAACCCAGCGACGAAAAAATTTATCGCAAACCGTTTTTTCTCAACAGATAGGCTAAAGTTAGCCCCACTGTAATGCAACAACAAGAGAAAAACATCCCGAAGTCACTTGTTCAAGTCATTTCTGGACATTTTTAGAGAAGAATGAGGATTTGAACTTACAAGGACCTTGTATGCGATCCTAAATGGCACTTCTTCTCGTCATGTGTCAGAAACACACTGAAGGAGCCAGGCAAAGCTGGCGCACACAGCTCAGTTGGAATGTGATTAGGAGCAGGTACAACTAAGGCAATGTTCAACCATTAACTCAATTGATTTATCAGCTGCCGAAAAATACCGCATCCGTACGACTTGCACTGGCTTACATGTCGTGGGGATCCACGGCCTTCGTAATGGTTTTCGTGCATTAGCCTGAGCCAAGTTTTTGATTTTAACATTGTCTCAAAAAAATTTCAGCCGTTGGAGGTCATTTAAGTAGGAACCATGATTTACTGAATCTATGTTCGTTATGCGTTTGAAATAATTGGTAGACTAGAGTGTTACACTGCATGCGTCTTGCGATAAATGTTCTTTTATGTAATCGCCTTAATCGTGCTATTTGTTGTCAGAATTATCTCATACAGGGTGTCCCAAAAAATGTGCATACTGTTTGATTGGTAATAATAATGAGGTATGATGCCAATCAAAAATTTCCTTATTACTGTAGACGGTAGGAACTTTGAGAAGGGTTTTGAGTACAACACCACCCGTAATTTGTGAAAAAAATTGGCGGTGGGACTTAAGTCACGCGGCGCAGCCGGAGTTAGGTGACAAGCGCCGCGTCGCGCGACAAAGTTGGGCGGGAAAGCGGCACTTGCCGCCTAACTTTGTCGCGCGACGCCTAACTTTTTTTTATAAACAAGACCCTATCTTGATTCAAAATTTATGAATTCTATATACAAGAGTACCATTCAACTCAGCTTGACGAGGCGCATCTTCCAGTATACAGATGTGCCTAATTTTGGGATATAGGTTTTCTTCTTGGAATTTCAGTGTAAATGGATCATTCAGTGTGCTGATTCCAGAGGCTACCTACACATTCTGTTGAGCGCTGCAGAAATAGGGCAGGTATAGTTTAGGAGCTCATTTTGCACGGATATTTGTAAAACTAGGCTTTTCACGGCGAAGTATGACGGGTCCCAAAATGCAGAAAGACAAAGGGGAATGGCTAAAAATTGCATGCGAAGCACATATCTCGGAATGCCCGCGTGCTCTGCGATGTACAATACCACCTAAAGAACGGGAATTTCGGGAAATTCCAGAAATTTCGCCATTCCAGAATATCGCAAATTATCAGCGCCATAACTTCCTTCGGAATGAATATATTCTAAATCCGGAAGCAGCATTGTGTTCAGCTCGTCAAGGCGAATCTTTCGGTCTGCAGAATGTTCTTGATATTTCGATTTCAGTATTCTTGAAACTTTCTGCGGACGTCTCTTCGCAAAGGTGTAATGCAGTGCGTATTGCCCCCAGTAGATTCAGAAAGAAATTTTCGATAGCACTTCTTCTGTAGACTATGGGGCGCTAAGAATTAGCGAAGAATTGAATTTTGCAAAATGTAAAGATCGCATATTTGGTCGAAATTCCACCGTGAGTGCTTGTATGACACTCGCATTGCGGATATTGTGTTCGCTAAGCCCAAAGACTCCCACTGTATTGAATATGGTACTTGCGTGTGCTTCAGCTGCTCAGTTAAATATCAAAGCTATTTCGGTGGGTAAAACTCAAACTACCAAATCTAACACAATCACATCCATTAACGATGTGAAGTTTGATCAACGTATTGCATAAGCACTCACGGTGGAATTTCGACGAAATATGCGATCTTTACATTATGGGCAAAATTCATGAGGATGTGTTGTCATAGGCTCGTAATTCGGCGATTTCTGTAGAGTGGAGTTTGGGGCTTGCACCATTCGAAGGCACAGTTCCCAGTGAATTTAATCTCTGGACGCGGCAAGTTCTCTGGCAGATACGCGAGAAGTGCGGGCAAATTACGCACTTTCGTGACTCCGTCACGTTTACCTCATCATATCTATGCAGAAAGACCATGTATTACTCAAAGACCACGATTATTGTAAAGAGCATGTCCGAAAACCTCTATAAGCAAAGTTTCCTTACATTTCAAGATTATCAACATTTTGACCAAAATCCATCGGTCAGCTTCAGAGCGTAGAACGAGAAAAAATAAAATTACCCGAACTTATCGGAAAACCTGCTCATAAGGGTTATTCCACCTGCTGATTACGAAAATCACATCTGCTTAGCAAGAGAGCTTCATGTTTTGAAGTTACGGTGAAAAAAATTTAGAACGACGTGATTTTTCCAAAAGCGCCCCATAATCTATAGAAGAAGTATTATCGGAAATTTCTTTTTAGAAATTTCTACTGGGGGCAATACGCGCTGCATTACACCTTTGCGAAGAGAGGTCCGCAAAAAGTTTCAAGAATACTGAAATCGAGATATCAAGGACATTCTACAGACCGAAAGATTCGCCTTGATGAACTGAGCACAATGCTTTTTCGGATTCAGAAAACTTCCACTCCAAAGAAGTTATGGCGAGTAAAATCTGGAAACAAGTGATTTTTCCAGAATTTACCAACGCTTCTTTCTCTTTTGGAAAGAAGTCTGCGGCAGCTTTCTAGCCCACTATAATGTACAAGAAGAGCACTATCGAATGGTACTTACTGGAACCTTTTATGTTGGATAGGCGCTGCGTTACATACTTGCGAAAGGACCTCCTTGAAAAATGTGAGAAAACTGGAAACGAGATATAGATAACATTGAGTATGTCGAAAGATTCGCCTTGACGAGCTGAATACAATGCTGCTTTCGGACTTAGAATATATTCATTCCGAAGGAAGATATGGCGCTGCATTTTGCGATATTCCGGAATCGCGAAATTTCTGGAATTCCGCGAATCCAATTCTGTGGGTGGTATTGTGCATTGCATAGCACGCATTCCGCGATATGTGCTTCTCATGCGATTTCCAAACATTTCCCTTTGTCTTCCTGCGTTTTGGGCCCCGTCATACTTAGCCGAGAAAAAACCCAGTTTTACACATATCCGTGCAGAATGAGCTCTTAAATTATACTCACCCTATTTCTGCAGTGCTCAACAGAATGTGCAGGTAGCCTTTGGAATAAGCACACTGAATGATCCGTTTACACAGAAATTCCACCAAAAAATCCTATATCCCACAATTAGGCACATCTGTAAGCTGGAAGATGCGCCTCGCCGAACTGAGTTGAATGGTGCTCTTGTATATAGAATCCATAAATCTTGAATCAAGATAAGGTTTTTTTTATGAAAAAATTAGGCGTTGCACGACAAAGTTAGGCGGCAAGTGCCGCTTTTCTGCCTAACTTTGTCGCGCGACGCGGCGCTTCTCACCTGACTGCGGCGGCGCCGCGTGAGTTAAGTGCCACCGCCAGTTTTTGTCACAAATTACGGGTGGTGGTAGAAGAGGGTTATATTTTACCAAATAAGCTGAAAGCTTATACACTACATTGTCAAAGCGGTAATTCCAAACTGAAACCCGCAAGTCGCCATAACGCTTTTCGTAAGTTATGCCAGATATACCATAACAACCAATTTCTGCTATTCGTCAAAAATCTGATCAGGCCATTTGAAAAGCGCTACGAAAGAACTGTGTGAAAAATGAATGAGCGAAAAATGTGTGAACAGGGACAGAGTGTTGTTGCAGAAAATAAGGGTGACCTTTAGCATACTTTAGTGTACAGACAGATCCGATAGGGTGCCAAACTCTCCATAAAGAAGAAAAATTGTACCTGGGTGTATGTGACCTATAGATGGCACCGTCCCTGCACCGATAGAGCTGAATGTGCACACTCATTTTTTCGACGCTAGAGAGAAACATAGGCCATTTTTTGCGGCAAACCGGGTCCTTGTATCGATTTACGGATTTGCTCACTTAATTTAAGAAAATGGAAGCTTAAAGTGTCCTGACCGAGCATTTTCCCCTAGTCATATAAGAAAAGCGGTACTCATTTTGATCGAAGTTGGCAAGATGCACTGATGCAAACCGAAGGTGTATTTTTGTGCAGTTCAAGTGCCGCATGCTATAATATTCCCGCCGGGGAGGGATTGCAGCTTCAAAGTAAGCTTCATATTCTGAATTTTCAAATACCTGGACTTCACGCTGTCTATCCATAAGTACACCATCATCCATTCCATCATCCTTCATTAGGGGTATAATAAACAGAAGCAAGAAACTGTACAAGCCGCGTTTTTCAGCTTATTATAACACCCTGGTGATCTTTAGCGGCCGAACGTTTTTTTCTTCAAAGTCGTTTTCCCTTCTTTTAAGTTTACGAAATCTCAAAGTTGCACAGCCTACCTAACCTAACAGTGTTAAGCATGTTGCTGATAAGAATAATTAAGTTACTGAAATATCAAATTTTTCGATAACCCCAACTTTCAACATTTGGTTCATCGCAATTTGCATGACTCCAGCACAGCATTTATTTTCATCAGCAACATGCTTAGCACTGTTGGGTTAGACAATCAGTACAGCTTTGGAAAGTTTTCATTTACCCCGAAGAAAGAAAAATTGCTGAAGAAAACACGTTTGGCTGCCAGGGGTCATTAGGGGATCATGGGTCAGCGAGTGTACGCTTAATACTATGCGTTTACATGTCCAAGTTTGCACTTAGTATGAGTAATCTTTTTGTAAAAGAATTGGCTTCGCTTGAGAGGGATTCAGCAATAAGGAAAATTCAATGGAAGCGTTTTACGCTGCACCAAATATTACGCAGCTGTTTTGGGGTTTGGCAAAACGACTTTGGACCATTCTCTTGTGAGGTCGGCCTTTTAGGGGAGAGGAGCGGATGGATATACGATTTTATATCCGCTTAAGAAAAGTAAACTTAAAAGTAAAGAGAAGTAAAAGAAAAAACTCAAAAGTTTGAACTCTCTGATGTTTAAGTCAACTCTTGAGCAAGCTTGGTGAAATATTCACACAATTTAACAGTATAAGCTCTGTAGCTTCAATGATAAGTTAAGGAGTCGGCCACTACTAATCTTTCTCTATGAAATAAGTAACATAATAATGGGAATTCTGGCAAGGTTTTCAGAATCAATTAAATGCTAAGTTAACTTATGCTGCAGACGAAAACGCTTCAGTACTTTCTTGAGAGAGAGAGAGAATAACTGTAAACCACATGCCAAAATTCACTGTATTTTGCCAGAAAAGAGTAATTAGTGATCGTGCCCATTCTTAATGAAACAAAATCTAGTAGAATCCTCCTCAAAGAGCTAGCTCAAATCTGCTTTCGCTATCTGCTGACACACTCTCAGGACTAGGCTATGAGCTTTTTTTCGCGTCAGTTTTGCAAGGTGGGCGCATCGAAAAAGTTGAAATTGGAATTTTGAAACAAACTCATTTAAAACAGGTTATCCTTGCCTACCATAATATTTCTTGCTTGTAATGCTGTTTTTATCAAATTGGAAAGTTGTGTGCATATTTTGATGGTAGAACGTCACAACGTGTCATTGGAGAACCGCTCAGATTGACCACAGATTAAGAATTAGCGTTCCAAGGCGCATCAAAGGCGTGCCCCACTTTTATTTCATTTGCGAATATGCTTATTTCATATTCTCTTGGCCTAAAAAGTAATACAGTCTTCTAAAAACTCAAAAAGATGCTTATTTTTTTGTGAGCAAATTGTCTTCCAAGTCGGATTTTGGTGTTTTCGTCATTGCCAACAATCTCATTAGCGCTACTTAATACTACCAATTGATTTCTTGCGACGTTGCCACAGGATTGTCATAATGTGCTTTGTACCCTTCTATGACAGTGCTTCCATTAATTCGAAGATTATTGGAGAATCTCACCGTTTTTTTTTTTTTGGATTTCCAGAGTGAGGGCATAATATTCATAAAAAGATCATTACTGCACCAATCATAATAGCATCGAAGGTTTGCAAGAACACAGCGGTCTTCTAGCTATATGCCACATTGTCAATGCTGGACCTTGCAGAGAATGAAAATCTACTGACTTAACTGATGAAAGAGAATGAGGTTCATTAACTGTCTCTCCATGAAAGAAAAAAAATAAATTGTGTAAGGCCTCGGGTGGAGTTCAAGGTTTTCATCGCTTCGCGATTCTCCAACAGGGCAACAGTTACGAATCCATTACATGCCGACCGTCTTGCATTTTGGTTGTGATAGTTTTCTCACACAACTAATCATTAATAACTATCGCAGAGATGTAAAAATATGATTATTTGAGCAGTTTCGATTTCTATCCATAGAAAAATATAGCAACCGTTCATATAAATCTTTGGTGGGGAGTTTTACATGAATAAGTGCAGGACGAGTACTCATTTGAAGTTATTCAATGTTGAGATTTTCATCAATTGAATGTCTTCAAACTTCACGTAAACCAAACTTTGTGTGTGCGAATGTTTGGAAGGCAATCTGCGGAGCACGCTTTGCTTTTTTGACTAGGAACTTCAGCCTCACTTCAGAAACAGAAATAATTGATTCGTTGACTGATCTCATTCCAGAGACGGAATGGCGTATATGTCATTTTCGCCATATAAATTCAAAAAGTAAAACTCGGTCATGTATTATGAGCCATATCAAACTTGATTTCCGTATATTTCAATTCGCTCCTTCCGTTTTTCTGAAGCAATATTGCTTACACAAGCTTTTTTCTTTAGTACTCTGCGTTGATACCACTGCTT